>JALLBH010000231.1:0-71027 GCA_036940005.1 Skeletonema menzelii | reverse complement strand
CCCCTTCTTGTCAGTCAGCCTTTGCGGGGCGAAGGGGATAAGTACTTTTCTCTCTTGAGAGGAAGTGGAAACCAGGAGACTGACTACCAATTCAATTCGATCCGCCTCCTTGAGGCTGTGCTGGATTTCACTCGCCGTCACGGTACATCACGTCGTGGTACATCATCTTCGTGGTACATCATTGTCGTGTCATTGGTGCATCAAGTAATTTGTGACTTTGCCAGCACCATTCATCAAATCATCCATCCATCATTGATACGCCAATCCCTTCGAATGAATCATACATACCAGTGGAGTAGTCTTACTGTCGTCTCCTTCGTTGCCATCATTCCTCCGAAGGTTCTTCTCTCCTCCCATCTTTTTCTATGCAAGCGGCAATCTTGCTCTCGCGTCCGTCCACATTTTTTCCAAGATACTATTTCCTTCCGCGGGCCACTGCACTTCAGAACAATACATAATAGCACTTCGTCGCAAACTCAACAAATTTTGTGAATTAGGCGATGCTCAAGCGTACTGCTTTCAACGACTTCGTTCTCGGAGTCTCTTGAGGAGTTCCTCTCCGGTGCATCCCTGCTCTTGCCCCAGCTTCATTATTTGAAAAACACCACAATTATCAGAATGACTCCTTTTGTCAGATTTCTGGTATTTCTCACTGCAATACATGGGTGCCTCGGAACTATCTTTGCAGTCAGCGCAAACAGTAAGACCCGGCCGCTGATGACAACAGTAAGCACATCTACTAGATTGAGTCTGGAAACCCCATTCCCAAAGCCACACCGTATCATCGTTAGAATCATACTCCCATTTCCCCCTACTGAATAAGAAACCTGCAAAGATAGCACCTGCATGATTGTAATTAACACGTCCACCTTCCTTGAGACATGTGTAGAAACCTGATTCTCTGTTAATGCTAATCATCTTCTTTTGCTTTTTTGTTAATTGACGATCTTCTTTCAGCTTGCTGCGTAACAATTTGCCACTCACGCGTCCAACATCAGCTGAACCCAACTCTTTCAGAGCGTTCTCAATCCGTTGAGTCCAGAAGCCCTTGAACTCACATGCATTATTATAAGAGTACCACATGGAAACCGGCTTTTCGCAGACGGGGCAGCCGGCGCGAGGTCCGAGCCCCCCAACACCATACCTCTTGCCATCTGAGTTGAGTTCCCGCCCGACTTGAGCAAGGCAATCCGAGTGGACAAGATGATCACACATCGTCTCCGCGACCGCTTTTTCGGCGACACCATTGTCATCAAAGAGTTCTCCTGAACAGACCGGGCATTGATTGGTACTGTTAAAGCTGCAATCCGTGATAGTATTATTTGTGCATCCATCCGAAGATTCAACCTTTTGCCTTTTACTACTCGGCGCATCATCTCCACTGTTGATATCATTCGGAAGATGAATGTCAATGCCTTCCTGAAGGATAGGAGTGTCGTTTGAATTCAAAGCCTCCAACGTTGCCTCGGTCACTTTGAGAAATTTAAATAGATCAGAAGCCACTGGGTCGGAATTATTTGTTGTGATTGCCTGAATGCGTCCGATAGCGGCGTCTACAGCATCATCGTTTGAATCTTTTCCTTCAATTTGAAGTAACTCTTCCACACCCTTCTTCACAACAGTCAATAGATGATCGCTTTTATTTGCAATCACCTTCGTTTTGCATTTTGCAGCGACTGTCTCCCTGCTCTCATAGAAACGTAAATCGATGAACACCGTCGCCATCTGGTTGAATGCGTGTGTACAAGGGGGTGGAGAAGGAGTAGAAGTATTAGATATCGTCTACTATCTAAAATTGATGATATGTATTAGATATCCATTGCCATTGATTCCAACAGGCGTAAGTATGGGCGTCTATAATGGGGTTCTCAGTTCTCAGTCGAGAGTCGAGAGTCGAGAGTGAGACAAGTGAAAGTGAAAGTTAGACAAACCCATAAAATAAATATCTCGGCGAGAAAACGAGATACTCCTCCGTTTTTCAATACTTCATGCTCTCCTAAATATGCTCTAAAGGTTAGTATCAAGGATTCATATATCTACTTCATAGTAAAAGTTATGTCTGGTTCATGGTTATGGTGACTTCTCTTCTGGATTTCTCGGGCTGGGAGAAACTACATTCAAAGATAAAGAGAGTGGGTTGACCGTCCTCCAGTTATGTACACCCAAGTGGTAATGCTATGACTGTCAACTACCAATTGACTCCATCATCGACAACTTCATCTCCTGATACATCTCGATTTTCTCTGCCGTGTGAGTTTGATCAGCTTGCTAGTGCATATCCAGAGTTTCATCATGAGCTTGAAGGGTTGAACAAGAGGAGGAAGAAACACAACAATGATCGCTCACCTAAAAAATATTCATTGTCTTCGCAAGTCAATCATTCATTTAATGCTGCGCTGACACGTGCTCTTCTTCACAGTCATTTCGGACTGTATATGCCATCTTTGCCAGAGGGGAGGCTGTGTCCGCCAGTACCGAATCGGTGCAATTATGTTGCTTGGCTGAAACAGTTGCTGCTAAGGAATTCTACAGATTTACATCGATTCTGTAATGCAGGGAATAACCTACAATACAAAGGCATAGATATTGGAACTGGAGTTAGTGCAATATATCCTTTATTGCTCACATCGTCGCTGTTTGCAAAATCCAACGAGTTCGGCAGTAATGACACGCTGTCAACGAAATGGAAATTCATCGCAACTGATATCGATCCTATCGCTATTGAATCGGCAAGCAAGAATGTTCAAGCTAATCATTTGCAGGATGAAATATGCGTTGCGTTGGTTAAAGAATCCCCATCCTCGTCGACCAGTAACGTGGCAAGAGGACCATTACTTGCTGCCATGGACGCGGCCAAGAAGGAATCCATGTTCAAGCAAGGAGGCGCTGATATATCACACAACAATGAGCTAGATAATGTGGAGTGCTATCCTAGATTTGACTTTGTCATGACCAATCCTCCATTCTATGCATCTGTCGAGGAAGTCGCAACCCCGCGCGCAGGAGATAAACGATCTCGCACAGACATTTCCGTCAACGAAGGAGTATACGCTTCTGCTGACGTAACATCAGAAGGAGGTGAGGTTGGATTCATTTCGGCATTAATTACCGATAGCTCCTTTTTTCAAAATCACGTGACATGGTACACTTCACTTATTGCCAAGCGTTCTTCTCTCGATACAATCTATCACAAGTTACAATCAGTAGAAGGTATATGGGGAAATCGTGGCCAAATTAGGACGGTAGAGTTTCAACACAACAATATATACGATGAGAACAGCGAAAGAAAGAAGAATGATCACAACGTCAGAGTGAGGTGGGGCATTGCATGGACCTTCGAACGGACTGTGGGTAGAGTTAGTTCTTGTAGGGTACGAGGTGGTCCACAGTCATTTGTTGTTTCTATTGCTGTCAGTGATGATGTGATAGATGCGAATGACGAAGTATCATCTCGTCTTTTGACTTATTTCAGTGAAGTGAGAGACCTATCTCTCAAATGCATAGATCAGTGCAGAGAGCGCAATACTGACGGCATGCCCAGTGGTGGCACAAAAATGCGATGCATCACTGTCATTGAAGAAAGATTCAGCACATCTGATGGGACTCCAGCCTTACAACACAAGCAGGACAACACAAATTTGCCTCAAGAAGGTCATTTTGTCATCGACGCTTTCATTTCCACCAAGAATACGCAGCAAAATAGCAGCAACAATGTTGATGTCGAGGTCAGCCTTGAAGTGTTTGCGCATACGGCATTTGGCACATCGCTAGTGAACAAGATCTGTGGTCAACTGCCGGGTGAGATCGGACGCACTAACAGGAGGTGGCGGCGGTTGCTGAAAAGGCAGGAAGCTGATATGTGCTGAAGCAAATCCTGAACACAACAGAAGTACATTAGTAGAGGAATAAGATTATGTTAATTAACAGCTACACAATGCAATATCTAAACGAAGACGATACGAGCACACACATATTCTTATGAAAAGTGATCCTTCAGGTGACAAATGAAACACTCTCTTCTACACATCCGTCTGAAACATCCGTCTGAACACTTCAATCAAACAAGACGACATTTGATTTCACTGATTTTTCATCACTCCTTGTCAACCTCTCAACATCGTACAGTACCACCTGTCTACTACTTTTTGGCTTTTGGGGTGTAAAGAACGATGTATTTAACTTCCTCATCGACCTGATACCCAATGGGTGCCTTGACGAAGAGGTTGCCTGTGAATTGGGAGAGAATGCGCTTGCATCACAACTAAACGGGCTATCTTTCGCACCAATTCGCTTCCTACGGCGAGCTGAACCATTTGGATGAGAATTTTCCTTCGATGCAGCAATAGGGTGGTGGCCTTTGAGTCCTAACAATCCACTGGCTGGAACTATCATATCCTCCATCACATCTTCCTCGTCTTGATGCACAACCATATCCCTCGAATCTACAATATCAGGGAAGAACGGCCAATGTCCATGTTCGTCCTTATACATCCAGCTGCCAATAGCAATGGTACTACTAAATACCAAGGTGAAAAAGATACCAGCCCAAAACATTGCCCAGCCGCCGTTTTTAACGTTCGAGACGATTTCAGTGTCGCCCAATGAATACATTCCTCTCTCATTAAAGTCTCCGTCGAAACTTTCAAATGACACACGCAATTGATCCTTACTGTAATCGGCAGTAGAAATCCCTGACATAACCAGTGCAGTGAATATCTCTTTATCCGATACTACACTGGACAGCAAAGATGCCAAATCGGGAGCGACTTTTTCCTCCAAACCTCCAGTTATCGGCGATCGCTTAAGTGCCTTGTAAATGCCCACCTGAGAAAAAGTCACAGAAACTACCGCCTCCATTGTCAATAAATTGTTCACTGTATACTTATCATTAACTTGCACAGTCGTAAGCACCGCCCGAGAACTCGCATAGGGATCATTATTCGCTCCACGGTCTCGATGTGTTATCTTATTATGAAATAATTTGGAGGCGGCTGATTCGAATTGAAATTGCTGCTGTGTTTGGACACTGGAAGAAGATCGGTCAGGTAATGGCATGGAAAGACGACATGTTGCATATGTTGTGAAGATTTTGATGAGTTGCTGAGCGTTTGATGTTAGCAACACGGAAAGGAAGATGATTACTTTTGGGAGGCTCTTCATTGTAATATAATTATTGCTCTTTGCGTGTAGGTGGAATAATAGAGCGATAGAAGATGTGCCTGCGACTTTTACGAAAAAGAAGAGTGCTTATTGATGTGTCAGTAGGTAGGCAGCTTGCTTGCAATGGCCGTAAGTATCACAGGCCATGTCGTTTGTCGTTATTTAGTGTTGTTCGATGGTTCGCGACATCTCTTTGGGGCGAGCGATTCAAAAATCTGGTACTGGTTCTACCTACAGGAAAGGTGTAGGAATTGAATTGCTTAGCGCGGCAACAACGCAACGGCAAAAGGCCAACATACGAGCTGGTGAAGGATTGTAAGAAGGCGAATGCAAGGAATGCTTCTACATCCTACCTACACAATGTAAAGAGGCACAACCATAGTAAGTACTATATTTACATAGCTTGCAAACGTTAGCCTTATCTATTGTTCATTTCACAACTCGGTTTTACTATCTGAGGAAGGATTCTTCAAGGGTTGCGGATCCTTCTTCTCGGAAACACTAGATTTGGTTGGAAGAGATGATAGTAGAGAATGTTTTGTAGGTGATGAGGCGGGCACAGAAGAAGCTGCTGATGTGCTTTGGATCGTCGTTTTGATCTGTGACCTGATTTCAGAAACCGTTGGATTGTTCTTGGCTGAATCAAAAAGTTCATTGTAACCACTCTTCAGCTCTGGCAGTGAATAAGCTGGCTTTCCGAATGAAACGTAGTAGACCCCTTCTATAGATATAACCAAAAGAAGTAGAATGGTGATGATTCGACCAAGCACTCCCACAACATTGACTTCGACTTTCTTAGCTTTGTCCATTGTTGATGATGTTGCTTCCTTTACCACTGTCACGTCCTTTTTTGTACTGAGCTGTTCAATCTTCTCATCAGCTCGGCTCTTTAGTGCATTGCTCGAAACATCTTCGGCCTGGCTAACAATTTCTGGAATGTCTCTTTCAACGAGGCCATCCAATCTTTCGATCAAAGATCTATTGATGGGAGGGAAAACGCCAAAGTCATGAAACTTTTTCAGATTTGCAGCAAACTCCTTTGCATCCGGCATGTCACCCTTGGATAGGTTAAACTCCACCCGTACATTGTCCAAAATAACATCCAGCTGAGCAAGTATCTGCTCACGAGACCTCTTCTTTCCAAAGAATCGTGGAGTCATGTTGCGAATTGTCCCCAAGATACATATGTGAACTTTGACCAACCGTATCCGATTCACCATCTGATTGACCTTCCTCTCAGCCGCACAGCGAGGTAGGTCAATCAATTCCCGTACTAGCAACTTTTCATCCTTTGTAAACATTTTCTCAAAGTCATCATTGATCAGATTTCCATTCCAATACGACCCTGTGTAAACTCGTACTACCTCTGGAGAATCAAAGATCTTGCCCATACTCCACATGAGTGACCCATACACTCGCACAAGCTGCTCACGTGTGACACAATCTGCCTTATTGAGTACACATCGAATCTTATCATCATTGTAATGTCGGATGACATCAATGACGTTCTTGAACTCATCACTAATATCTAGCTTGTGTGCATCAAACAGCAATAGGATGAGATCAGAACGGTCTGCAAACCATTTAGCTACCTGCCCAAAATCGTATGTGCGATTGAGACGTTGTTTCTCCCCCGAAAGCACTCCCGGAGTATCAATGAATGTAAGGCGTTTCAGTAATGGAGATGTGCTGGCACTGCCCACAAAGTGATTTAGGAAGGCACTTCCAAATTGAGATAGGCTAGAGAAAGGTAGATTGGGTGTGACTGTGAGTGTATTTCCCTTGATAAGTCTACCAGTAGCACGAATGTCATCTGTCACAATCGACGGAGTAGTTTTGAAGGAAACATCATCATCGTCTGTGGTTTTGTTCTTCTTTCGAAATCCTGCATTCTTGATAGTCTTGGCGTCACCAATCCTATTGTTAGCATCATCCTTCTCGCCACCATAATACAAGGCCATGAATTTGTCAGTCGTTGGTTCTGGACCGATATTCATACCAGGGAATTCTTCTCCAAGTAAATGGTTTAGAAACGTCGTCTTTCCAGTGGAATACTGCCCAATGAGCAATACCATTGGAGCTGCATCAAATTCACTCTCTTTGATTTCGCCATCGGTAGGCAGACTGAAATTGAAGTGGAGATGATACTGTTTCTCCGCTGTCACGACATGATTGCGATATAGCTCCTTGAGTCTTTGCACGATGAATTTGGCGGAGGCGTCATCGGCGGAAACGTTGCCGCCGCCGTTGTCGGTGTTGGTGGATTCGGTAGACACGGATGGCATGAGCGGGTGGTGATCGTCTTCAACATCTTGCGCTTCTTCTTCTTCTTCGTTCTTCTTCTTTACCACTCGAATGGAAGAAGGTGCAGCGCCGGAAGATGAGAGCGAGGACTCTGATGTTATGGATGCCGACATGGTCTTGTGTAGTCGATACTTAGGTGTATTGCAATCTGTAGCTGTTGCAACGCAATGATTGCTATCGATTCGCCAAAAATGAACGACAGATCAAGAGCCAATAAAACGCGAGATGCGACATTTCGAGCCCGCCAAATCCCTCTCACCTCCACCAGCCATCGATTACGACGTTTGCGTCAACATGACGTCGGCTAACTTGGAACTGGCTTTTTCCAAACAACCAATGAATTAAACCATTTGTTTAGCAAGATGGGTTCGGGCAAGAACTCTCTTCCGTTGGCTGGGGCCGCCGGCGCTGCCACATTGATAGCTGCAGCAGTCTGGATGTACAACAAGCAGCATGCAAAGAAGAATCACAAGTCGGAAGACACAACTGCTGCAACATCATGCAATAGCTTGGGATGCGTAGTTGAAGCGAAAGCAGTTGAAGAACACACGGAAGTTGATGTGAAAGAACCGTCATCAAATGACGATACTGCGGCCTCTGAAGCTGATGTCGACAGCGCTGAACCTACATCAGATGATACAGCAGATACCGTAGAAGCGCCGCCGCCCACTAATGCACTGTCATCACAAAGAAGAGAAAATGGTTCATTCCCTCGAGATTGGCTCCGTCAACTCCTCCTAAGCCACGCACACAACCACCCAAACTTACCTCAAAATCTACAAGATAAGGCACTTGTCGTAGCTCCAATGGTAGACGCGTCCGACCTTCCCTACCGTCTCCTAACTCGACGATACAACACCAACCTCTGCTTCACACCCATGATACACGCACGAATGTTCATCGAAAAGGAAGGGTACCGCAGAAAATTCTGGAGATATCACGGCATGCCCAAGGAAGATCGTCCTCTCATCGCTCAATTCTGTGGACATGATAAGGAAGTATTGTATCAGGCCATGAAGGTGGTGGAAGATCATGTGGATGGAGTGGATATTAATTGTGGGTGTCCGCAAAATATTGCAAAGAAGGGACAGTATGGTGCTTACTTGATGGAAAAGGATGGTGGTGATTGTATCGTGGAGATTGTCCGATATTTGGCACCACGGTTGAAGGTACCGGTGAGTGTGAAACTTCGTATTCTGCCATCGGACGGCGAAAGTGGAGAGCCTCGATTTGAAGACAGTATGGTTCTCTATCGAAGATTGGTCGAGGCAGGTGCTTCCATGTTGACAATTCACGGAAGGACAAGAGAGCAACGGCAGCGAAAGACTGGTGCGGCTGATTGGAAATTTACAAAGCGAGTTGTGGATGAGTTCAAGGATCGTATTCCCGTCTTGAGCAATGGAAGTATTTCGAACATGGATGATGTGGAGCGATGCCTGGAAGAAACTGGAGCAGATGGTGTCATGGTCTCCGAGGCGATTTTGGAGTATCCCCCACTCTTTATGCAGACAAATGTGGAAGCTACCAATTATAAACGAACAGGCCCGGGAAGACTCCAAATGGCAGAAGATTACTTGGAATTGTGTAAACAATACCCGCCTGATGAAGGTGGACAGGGAAGTGGACTAAAATGTATCAGAGCTCACATCCACAGATTTTTGCATGCAGATTTGCAAACTCATACGATTGTTAGAGATGCAGTCGTCAGAGCATTTACAATGGAGGCAGCTGATAACGCTGTGAAAATGGTGCGTGATATTCACGAAGAGATTAATCACGATCCCACTCAGGAACAGTTGAGTTGGTATGTGAGACATCGAATGGATTGGGAGGAGGGCTTTGTAAACAAGAATCCGGAACCTACCCCTGAGAAGATCTTTGTGGAAGAAAAGAAAGTGGAAGAAGTGGAGGATGAGTCAGATACAGATAATGAGGGTTGCTGCTTCAGCCCTAGTGATCCATTTGGAGAAAGTTGTGGAGTTGATGATGGTGATTACTAATTTAATGCTAATAGTTACAACTTGTATAGTGTTTAGTAGTGATGTGACATCTACGAATCGCAACCCATGTTGAAACCAGTTTTAAAGTCTCGTAGATGAAGCCACGCGTTCGCTGCATATTTCTCTCCCTTGGTGACCGCCAACGCTTCGTGGTCTGTTCTCTCATCTTGTGCATTAACGTCCTCATCAAGAATTGATGGCCAAATTAAAACTCTCCCTTGCTTTGGTTCAATGGTTAGGTTGTTCAGCTTTGGAAAGCGTGTTCCTCCGCCCTCCTCAACAGAATTGAAATAGATGAAGAACGTCAACAGCCTCGGCCCATGCAACTGGTTCACATGCTTTGCAATAAAATCATTGTGCTGTTTGTAGTATTGCCCTTCATTGTATTTGAGAAGTTGCAAATATTCCGAGTTTACCTCCGGAATTTGTGTGAGTTCATGGATTTTTGTTCGGAGTTCTGATACGACAGAATCGGCATAGCAATGTTCAGTGCACCACGCTTGAGAGGAGGTGCGCACGTCTATGATTTGATCACCGGCCTGACTCCGTTGCCATCCCAGTCTGTCACCCCATCCTTTCAATGTATCCACCTCCTTTGACGAAACGAAGTTCTCCAACGTCACCACCCACGGGCCATTGGGAACACTGCAAGGATTGGTAACGTCCTCCTCACACGGCTTCAAATACCCATCATCATTCGGCATCTTCTTCGGTCTACTCCACACTGTTGGATCATAACCTGATTCCTTTGCTCCCTCAATAATTGTTTGGAATAACAAATCCATCCCTCCATTTTCAATAGCGTTCTTTGCACCAGGGTCGGGTTTGCATCTCTCTTCCATTTGTAAGACAAAATCACATGATTGACAGGCAGGAGCACAATGTTGTTTCATGTAAGATGGGTTGGTATCACATCCTGATCCCAACGCCCATAATGAGCAATCAGAGTGTTTATTTAGACACTTGTTTCGAACTGAATTATATGCTTTATCCTCACTGATTCGTTTCATATATTCCGTAGACTGTTTCACGATTTCTTTTACCGCTTCAAAGTGTTGTGATCGAGGTATTTGCTGTGGCTCGCCGAAGTCATTCTCGTCGATTATACCGCATACTTTGCAACTTCGCCTGCAGTGAGTGAGCATGTCTACAACATAAATGGGCGTCAGAAAATATGCGTATGTATATATGTAAGTAAGTGACTTTCATCGTAGAATGAAGCAGTACATGTGTAAATTTAATAAAAACACTCACAGTTGGGATTTTCATCGCATTCTCCTTGATCACTCCACGTTCGACAGTCTTTATGTTCGTCAACACATGATACAAGTATTTCATCTTCTTTCTCATCAGCTTCAGCTGGTGAACTATCATTATCTGGTGGAGCCGAGCATTCCTCTCTTCTGTCATTAGTTGTGCAGACGGAGTTGTTGCTATCGTCGGAAGGAGCCGCACCAGCTGATGAGGATAACATGAATACCCATAGTAGCAGGGCGGCTACTAGCGTTCGTAACCGTGCCACCATGGTGGGGCTGATACCTCAGCTGCGCTGGAAATGAAAGATGAAAGAGATGGCAAAGTGAAACGGTCTAAATTCTACTCCTACGTATTTATTAGGAACTGGTACAAAAGCTACGCCAATCCGAATCGGCATCTATCTCTCTACTTACCATTGCGCGTTCACGCGGCGGCGGGACAAGCTCCTTCACGGCGGCATGTCCCAAAGTAAGTCACGAATATACGGGACTGAGGCCCCTCAGATTTCCGATATAACTCTAACTTCGAAGAAGCTTGGATATACTTATCAGCATCACAGATTGGCATCGCTGTAGCATTAGTAGTTGTTCAAGCTGACGAGAATGTTAATTTTCCTGATGAAAGTACATCAGTGCAGTATTATTGTACAATATCTGATTCGTTGGACATAGTTTCCACAGGATCGTTGAATGGTATCTCAATGGTATCTGTGCCTGTGCCGATGCTGTTAGCAGTTTCAACATTTATTGCGATCTTTGCGCGCATACTGAAGCAGAAGAGTAGCAGAGTTTCTAATGGATGTAACCTTCTGCGAAAGTGGCGAATGCCTAAACTATATCTACTTATCTTCGTGTTTCGTCACATCTATTCCGTAGCCGTAGCCGTAGCACTCAATCCGTACCTCTACCCCCTCTTCCGCGTCCTCGCCCACCCCTGCCTCTACCCCTACCTCCTCGTCCTCTTCCACCACGCTTTCTGCTTGCAATAGGTGGCAATACTTCATCAGGACCACTGGGCAACGTTTCACCAAGCTCCTCTTCAGTTCTCTTCTTCAACTCTTGCAACACACGAATCTGTGCCAGTTTTTGAGGAGATAACAAATCCCAATACACACCCGATGGTTTGGGCAATCGATTTGACACGTGAATGATTTGTGTCGGTGTGACGATAATGTCTACAGGTACGTCATGTTGGGTAAGCGTGCCAAATGGACTCGTTGCTGTTGTTGTTTCACCATTCTCCTTTTGCTCCTCCTCGAGTTGTTTCATCAAACTCTTCCAAGGTTCCTCAACACCCCCATCAAATACTTGACAATCATGTACTGTCGTCACAACCAGAACATTGTCTGCATCGAGATTCCCCTGCTGTGATAAGATTCCCCACTCAAGTTCAGCGAATCCTTCACCCTTCCCGACTCTTGCACCAGTGTTAGGACAAACGGCTGTACTTCCCACCACAACCAAGTCTACTGTATACTTTTCATACAAGGTAATTGGTGTGCCATATTTCGCTGCACCCTTGGAAGAGGTGAGTGCTTCGATAGGTAAATCAGATGGTATGGCTTCTGTGCCATGCTTCAACGTCGAAAAGAATCCCGTGCGTAGTCTTGGCTGTGGAGTTAGCAATGTCTTGCCATTCTCCAATACTAAATGCCGGACCTGTCTCTGAGGTGTATCAGGATTAACCTTGACCATATTTGCCGATTGAAACTCAGGCAATGTTGCCAATCTCTCAGCTGCATCATCTGCACCGATAAAGTTGGGGATACGATGATGAACTGGACGAGGAAACTGTGCTAGATCCTTTTCTTCGAGATAATCCCAAACAGCCTTGCGTATCTTCCACTTCCAGGGTGTCCGTAGCTTGGAAAATTCTTCTGTTGCAATTTGTTTCATCTCAGCCATTGCTTTTGCATCCTTTGAAAGCCGATCTGATTCATACGCTTGTTCATCAAATGATGATTTGTCGTCTACAGATGCAAGTAATTTGCTCATAAAGCAAGACCTACGATAATGTATTACGGTATTCGATACCCCGCCGGGGGCTGCAATACCTCTACTCTGCCATGTATGCAGAGACGATGAGTGACGTTCGAATTTCCTCCCATCAGGCACAAGATATGCTGTTGCTGTCAGAGTATGACAAGCCACGAAAAGCGTCAAGCAGAGAAACGCTGCCTGAACCCGACGACGACAACACAAGAGAGGCATCATCTTACAATATCCGCTCTAGAACAACAGGACAATAGATGCCCTATGCTACTGCTATCTACTGCATGCTAATCTCCGCGTCTCCAATCTCCAATCTCCAACCTGATATATATTTAATGGTGACGAATGCTTTTATGGCGGGTACTGTACCCGATCATACTTAATTCCTACGTACAATAATTATTGATCTAGACCTCACCTCACTAACTGTCGAATCGGTGAGACTGCTGGCTAGAGAGTGCCATCGATGAACTAGATAACCAAACATTAGCTGCATATATCAGCATCAGTGATGTCGGAAATGGCGTCGCGTTCACAGCATGTAAAGCATCGTATCAAGTGGGAGGATGTGCTGATAAATGAGCAACAGACGCCGTCACTTGAATCCAGTGACGATAGTAGAAAGAACGATGTTGTCGATGGTCGGTCTACAATTATTTTAGAACAACCATCATCATCTTGGGTCGAACAAATATGCATGATTCCAACAAGTAATAATGCATCTACCCCTACTTCCACATCATCGACAGACCAAACGTCCAAAGAAAAGTTCAATGTAGTCTCATGGAATGTTCTAGCGGAGCAATATTTAACACCCAGATCTCATCCCAATCTCCCAAAAGAATATGCAGATGTCGTATTTCACAAGGAGACCCGACGACAGCTACTAATAGACACGCTAGAGCGATTCTGCTCTCCTCACAGTTTCGACAATGATACAATATATAACAAGTGGGATGTGCTTGCGTTGCAAGAATTAGATCTTCATCAACCCACCGATCCAATCATTCCTGCATTGGAATCTTGGGGATATCAGGTAGTCAAAACAACTTCTGATCAAAGAAGAGATTGTTGTGCAGTTGTATTTGATACATCCAAATTCAAGTTGGTGCGGATGGAGGTCGTACAATTTGATGACTTGGCAACGATGAAGGAAGGGACTGGCAACAACAGTAATGATGGTAATACATCTCAAACAAATAATAATAGTGGGGAACAACCAAATGCAGCTAAGAAAATCACTTTCAACAACATCACGCCGAACAAAAACAAACCCGCTTCTTCAGAACTTACTGGACTAGTGCGATCATTTCTACGTAGAAATTGTGCTTTAATTGTTCATCTTGAAGCTATCCAATCCAAACAATCGTTTGTTGTAACATCCGCTCATTTGTATTGGCATCCTGGATATGAATATGTGAAAACATGTCAGGCCAAGTATTTATTGGATAGGGTGCATTCCATGGCAACATCAACAATGAGTGCACCTGCTTCTGCTGCAGTTGATCGAATACCAACAATTATTTGCGGAGATATGAATTCCAAACCTGGCAGTGTGGTACATCAACTATTTGCACGGTCGAGTGTTGACGCAAGAATGGTGGCTCCCTGGCGACACTTTTGGGATGAAGAAGATGAGGAAAAATATACAGAGGAATTAAGTGATGGTGTTGGTGGAGAGAGGAAGGATGGACAAGACGAGATAATTGTAGACGCTATGGCTGATTTGTCCATCAATCCTGCAATCAATTCAAAATCAATGGAAGGGGGGTATATGATGGAAGGAATGCCACTTGATTTCACGATCTACTGTACGGAAATTGACTCTGGCGACACAACGATTAGGTCTGATGTGCCGCGGGAAGACATCAAAAACAACTACAAAGATTTGAGAACAGTGCTTGCTTCTCGTAGACTCAATACACATGTTAGCCCTCAAGACTATCAGCATTCAACATCCCCAATACCTGTAAGATACATTTGTGACTACACATTGAACAAGTTCACAAGATGGCTCCGTATTCTGGGACTTGACGTCACATTGGAAACAGAGGAAGAAGAAAAAGAAAGGACAAGCATTGGTGGCAAGATTGCCTTGTTTGAACATTGTAAGAAAGAACGAAGGACACTTCTTACTACATCATACAAGCTTTTACTCCGTAAAGACTGTCCACCAGGCGCGTACCTTTTAGATCCAAAATCAACGAGTAGTCTTGAACAAGCCTTACCTAGACTGCTGACAACACATGGAGTAAAATTGAAGCCGTGTCAATTTCTCACGAGATGTGTCGTTTGTAATGGCAACATCGTCCCTGTCCTTGACGACAATGAAAAAAGGTTAGTGTTTCAGGAGAGTGCTTCCCCTTTTCGTCATCGTAAATCCCATCTCCAACAACTCGATTCGCTTATTTCTTCGCCCAACAACAATGACAACCACAGATCAGTGTTTCAGGAAAATGGTGCTCCTCCTGACTTGCTAGATTCCAAAGTAGATATGGAAGTATTTCGCTGCGACGGATGCCGTCAAGGTTATTGGTGGGATGATAGGCCATCGTCTTCGGCATCTAGAGTTTTTACTCAAGCAACGAAACTGTTTAGGTTGTGCTTAGGGGGTGGAGTTGAAGTTGATATAGATGTGCTGGGTGATAAGAAGAAAGGTAAAGAAATCATGGGTGCTTTTGATTTTGTTGATGTTAGGAAGGAGCATTGTAGCAACCTAGAGTCGGAGTTGACTGTTATTCGGTGGTTACGTGATAACAAGCTGCGCAATCCATTTCAACTCCAAAGTGTATATAACGTTATGGATGATAGTGATGTCAAAGTGAGGAAGCAATCACCCAGGGAGTCAATACAGTTTACGAACGTCACAAGCGAGTTTGTTGGCTTATTGGATTATGTCTTTTTTGAATCATCAAAGTTTGAAAAAGTATCAAATCTCTTCGTCCCAACATCGTTGAAGGCGATGAACCACAATAGAATCGTGGGCGGGCATTTGCTTCCGAGTAATGAATGGCCGAGTGATCACATTGCTGTTGGGGCCCGACTAGCTTTCAAAGTAGACAAAGCGAAGGTTACAGATAAGATCAAGAGGGACCCAAAATCCAAAAGTCAAGATCATCTGACGTCACATCCTTTACGATGTGGTTGTGGCTGTGTACCAAACATACTGAGTCTCCACGAAATGGCTGAGTTGAGAAAGAAAGCTCGTGAGGAAGCAAAAGCAAGAGCGAAATCTGCAGCATCCTCAACTTGAACCGCTAGAAACCTGCTTGTACATTACTCTACTGGACATGTGCCCTTGATCTTAAGTACTCACTGAATCGAATTGCCATAAAAGTAGATCAAACACAGAACAGTAAACAAATCTGAAGCCGACAATATAGCAATGCTGAAACCTCATATGTAACTTCATGAAGCCCAAAGTAAACAAACCCAACCATAAAAAACAACATATTCAGCAAACACAACTTTAAAAACAGCGTTAATACAGCCTCATAAATATATGACCTGATGAGGCGCGATTTGGGATGCCCAAAAGCACTAAATCTTACATCCTAATCGTATGTAACGCCTGCAATATAGCAATTGAGAGCTTCTAGTGGCCCATTATACTCGGCCCGGATAGTAGGGAAGCAAATACCTTCGGCTCCAACAAACTGCTATTGTTGCTGCTGCGCTACATCCACATACCTGACCTGATGAGGCACGACTTGGGATGCCCACCAGCACTACATCTTACGTCCTAATCGTATGTATCGGCTGCAATATAGCGATTGAGAGCTTCTAGTGGCCCATTATACTCGGCCCGGATAGTAGGGAAGCAAATACCTTCGGCTCCAACAAACTGCTATTGTTGCTGCTGCGCTACATCCACATACCTGACCTGATGAGGCACGACTTGGGATGCCCACCAGCACTACATCTTACGTCCTAATCGTATGTATCGGCTGCAATATAGCGATTGAGAGCTTCTAGTGGCCCATTATACTCGGTCGGGATAGTAATGCAGTGATCTTACGAAATTTCATTGACGTAGCTAAGCAAGAGCGAGCAACACAAGCTATCTAAAAGCTAATCTCTAGTCATCATGTTCCAAGTATTTTGTCGCTGATTGTTCGCTTTCTCTCACCCGCACATTTTTTCTTTGAGAGAGGTATGGTACCTCTAGCTGCCCAACCAGTATTTCATTGTATTCATTCTATCAATCAATTTATTTCATGCCTTCAAACAAAACTACACCAAGAACAACACCTCTGCTAGTTGTTTCCGCGTCTGCGGTTGCCGCAGCGTCATTTTTTGTCTTATCATTCTTCCGTCGGAAATCCAGAGCAATTTCAACTCGACCATCAAGAGATGCAGTTATCAACGGTGGCTATCAATCACTCATTGGGGACACGCCGCTGCTTTATCTGCCACATATATCATCTTTATTACCTAATAAAGTCAAAATATATGCCAAGATGGAATGTATGAATCCGGGTGGGACGGGTAAGGACCGAGCAGCAAGGAGCATGATCTTGTGTGCGGAAGAAAAAGGAGAGCTGCCTCCTCCATACAATGCTTCAATGAATGCCAATACAGCCGAAAGAGCGATAGCAATTCCCAGAGATATATCAAATACTGCACTCAACAATCATTCCAATATTCCAGATGATATCCATGCTGCTATTGTTATTGCTCTAGAAAATACAAAAACTCATGGAATACTGATAGAAGGCACATCAGGATCCACTGGAATATCCTTAGCATCGTTAGCCTGTACTCGTGGTCACGGGATTATTGTTGCAATGCCAGATGATCAATCAAATCAAAAGAAGGAGTTTTTGGAGAAGTTGGGATGTGGTGTGGTAGTGGTAAAGAATTGCAGCATTAGTAATCCTGGACACTATGTTAATGTTGCTCGGAGGATATGGGAGTGGTTGAACGTAGAACGAAGATATGATGACTACTATTGGACATCAGTGGTTAAATGTGATGCTGGAGGTAATACATCAAATGATCGCAAGAACTCGTCTCCACCAAAATTGATACGAGCTGCATTCATGAACCAGTTTGAGAATCTAGCTAATGTCACTTCGCACTACAGGTCAACAGGACCAGAGATCTATTCACAACTAGATGGCAACGTTGACGCGTTCGTCATGTCAGCTGGGACTGGTGGGACATTAGTTGGAGTGGGAGCTTATCTGAAAGAACGTTGGTTTGAGAGTACACAACAAAAACAACGAATGACGTCACAATCTCCACCCAGAATAATCCTTGTCGACCCACCAGGATCCTCACTTTTCAACAAGATCAAGTTTGGAGTTGCATATGCATCGCAACAATCCGAACAAAAGCTTCGTAGGCATCGATATGATACTCTTGCTGAAGGCATTGGTCTAGACCGAATCACGGCCAACTTTGCTTTAGGATGTGAGATGATAAGTTGGGAGAAGAAGGCATTTGCAAATCGTTTGAATGAGGCATCGAATGAACAAAACTATCAACAAACACCGAAAGACGGCACGACATCATTATTGCAATCTAAAATCATCGACGATGCGCTGTCAATCAGTGACCAACAAGCTGTGCACATGGCTCATTATCTACTCCGTCATGAGGGACTGTTTGTTGGCTCAAGTTCGGCCATGAATATCGCAGGCGCTCTCATTGCTGCGTCACAAATGGCAGAGGGCTCAAACATTGTTACTGTGGTGTGTGATGGAGGCCAGAGGCACACGAGTAGATTTTGGAATAGAGATTTTGTAGTGAATGAGTGGGGATTGAAATGGCCAGGTGACAATGTGACTGATCCGATTGAGCATGATATACTGCATCAGCTTAGCTTAAATGTGAAATGAAACGTTACATACTCGTATGAAGAGTAGTATAGAATGTTTCCATACAAACTACAATATTGTTGCATCAAATGCATCTACTTAATGCATGTCATTCTAAGCTTATTCAGTATGTCCAGTGACTCGTCTTAATTCTGCCATCACCCTTTCAGAATTATCCACTTCAAGCACAAGCTCATTATATCGCTCATTTTTCAACTCTACGACGATAACGTTCCCATAAACAGCTGCCTTCTTGTCATGAACATTCCAAAAGACTACCTTTTTTCTCTCCCATTCCACGAACGTTCCAACAATGAATCGTTTGCCGTATCGAAATCCAACAGATCGACTCATACAGAGACGTCGCCTATCCTCAATGATTGTTTTTTCAGCATATCGTATCGATTCTATGTGCTCTATTGGTATTTTGATTTTGCTTTCTAGTGTTAGTATCTTGTCAAATCCTTTAACTTTGATGATGACCCTGTTATCTTCTTCAGGACCAGATCCTGCTGGTATCTCCAATTGAACGACCATGTTTCTTAAAATTGGTATAGTATAGTAATATAGTAATGTTGCTTTGTTATGTTGTGGGAGGGTCTTAGTAGCAATAGCCAAGAACCAAGAAGCCAGCTTTGCGCAAGCTATGGTACTTATGTATCATGGCACGATCCGCCCCCCCTCCTAAGCAGGATAGGAGTACCTATACTAGTTCCTCCGTACATTAAGGGACAGATCCAAGATTGATCTTTTATCGAGGACTCCCATTTTTCGCCTCAGAATTCTTTCACCACGACGGTTCATCCTCTCTCTTTCTTTTTTTTTCTTCTGTAACAGAATACTTTAATGACACGTTAAAAGACAAGCTATCAGCCATTTCGTCATTAGTTCTGTCCAAAGACGCTAACCGTCGCAGTGAACCGTCGTGTCACCTTGATCAGTAGAGAAGCCAACGCCCGTGGCATCATAATTTTTCCAGCGGATAAATCCAACAGAACGAACTAGATAGAAACAACCATGCAGGTGAGTAACTTTGATGCAATTTATCACAGAGGATAGGAGAGGCTGAATAATATATCATCGTTGAGGGCCTCAAGCGTCTGGCTTGAGACCGTTTCGGCAAGGACGGCGGGGAAGGGTGTCATTGAAGGGATCGATCGTGCACGGCTGCTCGGCTCGGACATGGACATGGTGCACCTGTGAAAGGCAACGGCCACCTCCCCTCTCAGTCGGCTCTGGTACCTTCCCCACTCTTGCTGATTTAATTCAATAGTATTACAGAGGTTGGAGGGACGTGGCCTGGATTTCGATGGAGCGGAAGGAGAATTCCGAATTTGTGCCATCTGGTGACACCCCCCCCCCCAGCGCGCCGCTTGATATTGCTGCCCAGCCCTGAACCTCTCTGCAGTCGTGCTCTTTGATTCAAGACCCCCCCCCGGAGAAGAATTGAGTGCGTTGCCTTCCCATTTGCTCATAATTTTCTACCACCCAACTCACTCATCCCCATTAATTGAAAATATATATTTATCGCCAATGCAGATTTTCGTCAAGACCCTCACCGGGAAGACCATCACTTTGGATGTGGAGCCTTCCGACACTATCGACAATGTGAAGACTAAGATTCAGGACAAGGAGGGAATCCCCCCTGATCAGCAGCGTTTGATCTTTGCCGGAAAGCAGTTGGAGGATGGCCGTACTCTCTCTGATTACAACATCCAGAAGGAGTCTACTTTGCACTTGGTTCTTCGTCTTCGTGGAGGTATGCAGATTTTCGTCAAGACTTTGACTGGAAAGACCATCACTTTGGATGTGGAGCCTTCCGACACTATCGACAATGTGAAGACTAAGATTCAGGACAAGGAGGGAATCCCCCCTGATCAGCAGCGTTTGATCTTTGCCGGAAAGCAGTTGGAGGACGGCCGTACTCTCTCTGATTACAACATCCAGAAGGAGTCTACTTTGCACTTGGTTCTTCGTCTTCGTGGTGGAAACTAACTCGGTCTGCCTTTTCTTCCATTCGCTAGCTTTGCTAGTTCTACGGTACTAAAGTAACTCTTGGTTCATTCTATTCAACACCTGTCTATCGTGTATGTACCCAATCTTACTGTCTACCCTTTATTTTATTGAATTGTTGCTTCCGAAGCGCCCAAGTGACAGCAGGTTGCTTCTATATTTACCCTTGGGTTGCTTCTAATAGAGTACAGTAAAAAATAGTGGGAAGTACTTACACAGTTTTTATCAGGGGTGCTCAGCTCGCTCTTTCTCATCGCCATCGCTCCTCGTCACTTTGATAACAACACTGTCACCATCACTATTGGGGGTCAAAGCTGTCGAAGTACTAGTCAGTTGTGCAAGATGACATCTATTGAAGTGGCGGCGATACTTCTCCGAATAAAGGTGTGCGCGTTGATGAAGTTTTTTACCGTTCATGTCTTTATTTGTTGTGAACGAACAGTGGCAACACTGAACATTGATCATGTTGCATTGTGGGCAGAGCACACTCATAGCATCTGGAGTGGCAAAAAGAGCACCATCATTAGCTGCAATTGTAGCTTTCATTTGATGTGGGGAGATCATATGCACATGCTGCCCACCCTCAAGACTGCATCTGCATGTTGCACATACAAATGCATGCTGAAGCATTACGGTTTGTAGGGAATGCTGCTGCTGCTGCTGTCCACTGATGGTGCCCATCACAGCATGATCAATATTCATAGTTCCCAATCCAGTAGAATGATGACTGCCGCCCCCACTCCGCCACCACATCTTGATGTTGTGTATGTATAATATATAGTTATTGATGGTGCGCGCCAGGTAATATTGAGTACTTATTATTTGTCATTGTTTTTTGCGAAGTGCTGCGCAATAATATTGTACGATAGAGCCTGTAATGCAGAGCAGAGCCCACCAACGTTATAATTACATGATCACAAGAACAAACTTTGCCTATTGTAGCCAAATGAAGTTCCAACATTTGATTTATGTTATCAATTNACATGATCACAAGAACAAACTTTGCCTATTGTAGCCAAATGAAGTTCCAACATTTGATTTATGTTATCAATTGACCTCCAACCTCCAATTGACAACATCGGTATTCTCGGTGTATGGTAGTCGGTAGGAAGTTATGATACGACTTAGTGCATGCAGTGGCTTCCCAACAGACAAAGTATCCCAGCTGCTTGACATTTTATTGGCGAAGATTAGCGAATACTTAAGTGACGAATTGTGTGATCGATGAATGATGAAGAATTGAGGTTTCGTCATGAATGAGGTTTCATGAGGGTTTCATGACGTTTGGCGTTTGGTAAAGTGCTGTGAAAAAATAATAATCTCATCGTCCCGAAGAAATGAACATAACTGACGTCATAAGTAGGCAACTCGGCGGCGTTACATTATATTACTTACTTCTACCAACCTTCTATCACAAGACGGAAGTTTATGATGAGTAGAAGTAGCTCTGCTGCATGCATGAGGTTTATGCGTGATAGTTGCAGGCGTTGCGCAAATCAAACAACTTCGAGGACGCAAGCTGTTGGCCACGGAATCCTGCGGTATCATCACAACATCTCATACTGTTTTCTGAATACGACAAATAATGATATACATGAGTTCTCCAAACGTTCTTACTTTACGAATACTGATCAAATGAAGAAATCAGATCCATACGCAGCGTTGGGGCTTTCATGGGGGGCCACAGCGACAGAAATCAAAGAAGCATATCGCAACTTGGCAAGAGAGCTACACCCAGATGTTTCTGACCTAGATCCCACTGAAGCATTGGAAAAATTTCGTGTAGTGAAAGAAGCATACGACAAATTAATGAATAACAAAAATGCAGGTACGCATAGGACTGATTTGTGGGAAGAGTGGTCATTTGCCGTATGGCGTAGTGGAGATTTGATTGCACAAGATAGAACTGACGTTGCAGGAGTTGCCCGAAAACGGCCAGTTAAACCTGCCGAGTCACTCAAACGAAGATGGGGAGTAGCTACATTAGGGCATCCAGATGGTCGGGGATCGTCATTTTCAGGACGTGATTACCTTGGTAGCGGTGAGGAGAAACGAAGGAGTTCAACTGTGGGAACCGGGAAGAGCAAATGGGTTTCACAAACGAAAGTTTATCAAGAATGGAATCCCTCTGATGCCATAAAGTTCAGAAAGTCAAGTAAAGTGTCATTCAACAAACTTGAAACAAGTCAATGTGAAAAACCAGACAAAGACCCTTGAGCTGCGCAAATACTTACCCGACAAAGAGTCGCAATGGTTTTGTAGACAAGTGCCCCACAAAAAGACTTTATCAATAAGTGACAGTAGGTGATTATGACTCCACGTTGTTCATTATTGATCACTTGTCCATTCAAACATGCGGCTTCATTATTTTGACTTAGAAGATCAGACTTTCGAAGATTAGAATTGCACGGATGCTTGAGTTCTGAAAGAGTGTTGCCATTCAAAATGATGATTGCAACCGTTGGATAACAATCAATGATGGAAAACTTTGTAGAACTTGCAAACTGAGAGGCCTTCCAAGGCCGAGGTAAGCAGCCCGCATTCCGCATCGTTTTGTCAGATTTCATTGATCGGAACCGTCTCGGCAGGAAAATTTGAGGACAGCTCATTATCGAGGCATTGTATATAGCAGTGTCTACTTCTTGTTGCTAGTTTGATCAGCAGTAATCAGCAGACACCTTCACAATTTAGCCTTCTGTTTACCTCGTTTTGACCTCTAGAGATGATACACTGATACGATATAATAGTCCGATTTTTTGCTTCAAAGAAACCGCGGTGAAATATCTTTTGAACCAGTGCTCAATCGGCCGAGTTCGTACCATATTCCAAATTCAAACCATTACAATAAGTAGGTATCTACTTATTCGCCAAGATTCATTCAAGCTCTCCCACTTTTTATCCCTTATTAACCCTACCCCTTAACTCCGGTGTCGGAGAAAAATGCTTTGTGAGAAATTACTATGTTAACGTCGGATCCAGTACTTATTTGTACATGGAAGATACATGGAAGTGTCTTATCGGACAGGAAATGTCGAAAAGATTGCTTTTCCGAACTTTTTTCTTCTAATCCTCTAAATTTTTCTGCGGATGAACTCATGTGCAAGCCTCTAATGCCGCCCCTACCCCCTACCCTCGCTCTGCTGCTGTCCACCAAAAAATCATGATGGGACGAGGTGGCGGTGGCAATAACCTCTCTTGTATCCTCATCTAAGAGCTCAGCAAACCGACGATGAGCAACAATAGCACAGCTCATGGTATCGCGGCATCGGGGGACGACGAACTTCCGCAGCAAATACTGCAAGAGCAGGACGAGCCTGCTTGCCCGCTATCCCCTCCCAAAACACAGCGCGACTCTTCCACCACTTCATCTCCATTTATGATATCGACATCAAATGATGGAGAACCTTCCCCAATCAAAGTAGAGAAGAAGGGTAGATTCACTGTCAAAACTATGACCACCGAGGGCGAAGACAATTTTACACTCCCTAGAGCAAAGGATCCAATATCAACTCAACCATTAGCGGTAAAGGCGACGGTCCTGGCAAAACTGCGCCCGCGCCCCACCATGATAGTGTCATCGGATAAACCTCATACTGCACGTGTTGACAATTACGACACGATCGGGCTGAATTTGGCAGCGGTAGTACCTGTGGAAAATCAAACACTTCCCGAAACCCGGCGGCATTCACAAGAAAGTTTGAAATCTTATGACTCATACATATCTGATGATTCGTCGTCTTCGGACGGATTAGATCCTTATTCGAATGATGAGCTTAGTCCTGATCGATATAACACGGAGCTAGAAACGTCATCAGATATTAACATGACGTATTCACCCGAACACACACATTTTGCCGGCAGATTATCGAATCATTCTCCAGGGAAACAATCTCAAGTTGCTTCCGACGAGACAGCAACATCCGCACAAAATATATCTCATTTATACGAGGATGCAGTTCATCTGATTGGTCGCAATGGCATAGAATCTTTGCCCAATTATGAGTATAGATCTTCCTCTCTTCCAACTTGTCTTGGAAATGAGCAAGTTCAGTTCGATATCAATGATTTACTGTCGAAGGATCAACTTGAAATGTTGCAATTAACCAATCAACACCGCAGATCTCCCTCTGCACATAAACGCAGCGTGCGCCCTCCAACGTTGAAAATGAGATGCAACTCTGAGCCTCTCTTTTCTTCAAAATCTTCTGGAAATGTGGAAGCAAACAATCTTAACATTGCAAACTCAAACTATTCAGTTGAAGGTGACGGAAATAATATATGGGCGTCTTATTCCAGCAGTGGTATTTATTCCAGCAGTGGTATTTATTCCAGCAGTGGTGTTTATTCTAGTGACAATTCTGAAAGTATAGACGAAGATCTTCCAGTGAGGACGTCTACCCCTCTCAGTTTGCCCGAAGATGAGACGATTCCGTCTGGAAGAAAAGTACCCATTCATATCGATTCAAATACTCCCACTCCAACGCATGCAGGAGGCGCCAGGCATTTCTATTCCAATCAGGCGAGTGCTCAAAAAGCAGCGGAGCTGCAAGCGACTGCACCTCTTGCCCATTGTCCATACCTTGGCTATGATGAAGCCTTAACACCACAGAGCTCTTCAAACACAAACACCCCAATAAGTACAGGTACAGGATGCTACACCGATGAAGATGACCGAGATCACATGTATTGGAAATCAAATGCAGCGTTTTTTCCAGATTTGACAACAGACGACCTTCATCCATCACGATGGGCAATGCTGTTGTATCTATCACTGCTCAATCTTCTCTCTGGCTGGATTTGCTTCTCTTTGGCACCAGTGGCAACGATGCTGAAAGGAGAGTTTAATGCAGAAGGTCTTGTAAGCCTTTTCTTCCTAGCAAGTGCTGTCGCTACGTTTTGTGCACCGTCAATGATCTCGTGTCTCGGCGTTCGACGTACTGTGCTGTTTGGTGCCATCCTGTTGATAGTGGGTCTGAATGTTTGCTGTGCTTCATCGGACTTTGCCGAGGGATTTCATGCCGGTTTTATCATCGCTGGACTTGGCCAACCCCTTTACCAGATCACTCCTATTTTTATCGTGACAGCATGGTTTCCTCCCAACGAACACGAGACAATGCTACGAACTATTTTGCACAGCAATCATCTTGGAGTACTGTTTTCGTTTCTTAGCGGGACATACTTGTTGTCATCTGAAAGTGATATCATCCCGTACTTCCAATGCATCATTTTTATTGCCTCGATACTATTGATCGTCATGGCCTTTCATTTTGAAGAGGCTCCTCCTACACCTATATCACAGACAAACACCGTTTTCAAAAATGCAGATCATACCTTTTTGCAACAACTCTCAGGCGAGCCAGACGATGTAGATTTGGAATTTCAAGAAACAAACGACACAAACAACACAAACGAGTCTACCGGAAACATCTCAACAGATCTTTCTCAAGTTTATACAGAACAGCTCAAAGGCGTAGGTCATCGTAAAAATTTCAGCTATGGCTCTAACAACTTCAGCTACGGATCCATGGAACCAAGCTCGCCATTTCCTAATCTTGAAGGAAGCTTTACTCCTCTAGGACGTAATGGTGAGCTTGAGGTGTTGGTGTCACAGCAAGATGCAGAAACAACAGCCATTAGGAATGACCAAGTCTTGACATTAATTAAGGGGTACTTCTCAAAGGAGGGATCTATTCGTTGCTCGATCGCCTTTGTCACATCTGGCGTCGTAGCCAATTCTCTCCTCACATTCATGTCTTACCTTCTAGGCACCTCGGGATCAAGTAAGATGCTACTGGGGGCGGTTGGGAGTGCCTTTCAGCTTTTTATAATGATTTCTCCGTTCATTGTGGATAAATGGGCAAATCCATCACACAGACACAGCTTGTTATCGGCCTCTCTTCTTGCTGGAGTTGTAGCGCTGATGATGTGTATGATTGCAATGGAATGGGAGTCATCTGCGGGATTGATATCAAGCCTCTTGGCAGTGGCTTTGATCGTAGGATCCTTACAAACTCTTTCGATTGGGAGAGGAATTGAGATCTCAAAAATGAGCGAAAGCTCAGTTCTGGTCGTATTTCAACTACTCTCAAACACATTCAGTTCCATGGCCATACCTCTATTCAGATTATTTCAAGCTGATTCGATTGCGAGATCTGCGCCAGAGTTTTCTCTTCCATTTATCTTGCTGATAGCGATGAATATGATTGCAGCCACTTGTTTCTTTGGAGGCAACAGGACCAGCTCTTCTAACATGAAGCGCCCAAACTTTGTAATGACAATGTAAAAACTGTAATCAACACAAATCTATTTACTTAAGTATCTTTGACTCTATGGATAGAGGCTACGAGAAATTACATCAACGAGGCTGCCATAAAGGCGATGACAGCAGCTGCAAAAACAGACCCAGACGCAGTGAAAGCAGACGAAGGATCTTCAGTAGACTGGGGAGTTACTGTCTCCTCAGGAGTAGAGACTTCTTCACCTACAGTTGTCTCCTCAGTAGTAGAGACTTCTTCACCTACAGTTGTCTCCTCATCTCCACAGTTGAATTCCCAGAACGACGTGCTGGTCGACCAAGCCCCAGCAAATAGGATACCAGCCTTTCCATTCGGACTATCGTCTGCTTCCATGAAGATGATGGACTCTGCATCAATCTCACCAAGTGTTCTGTCGGCGTAAGCAAGGACCGGGTTCCTCTTCTCAGAACCAGGGGAAAGGTGGAACACTTGCACTAGAGTTGGATTCTCAATGTCGCTCACATCATAGAGGAACCCAACAGAATTCTTCTCACTTACTGTCACCAAGTAACGCTTGCCACAAGCTTCTCCACTAACAATAGCTTCTGCTGCGTAACCATCTTTCAGTGACCGCCAATCAACCGTGTTTCCCATCGCACATGCTCCTGGAGTACCATCACCACGATCATCACTAAATAAACATGAAATGAGCACAATTAGTCAGGCACGATTTTACAGTCAGTCTTGTCACGAAACAAACTCCTCAAACTTACCATCCATCTTCCTCAGGATCATTCATCTCCAAAAGAGTTTCTTGGAGATCTGGATCGGCAAACCACAAAGTGCCATTCACATCAGCAAATTCTTCATCATGGACACCATTGTGTGCCCAAGGAAATGCTTTGCAGCCTTCCGTTTCGAACTCACTCTTTGAATCCCAGACTAGTTCAAGATCCTCATCAGTGAGCTTGTAGATACTGATTCCACGCCCTCCAATGGCAACCATTTTCTTGATGACAGGAGCAGTAACATCGCTGTAATCAATCATGGTAGTACCTACAGTCAGTCTCATGGAGGTGGCACACCATCCAACTGCAGCATCATTACACTCAGCATTAAAGTACTTCGATTGGCTAGTTAGTGGTGAGTTCGGATCGAAGAGAGCTGGATCAGCGCTTGCACCAGCTAGCCCAAGAGAGGAGCCATCAAACACATCCTTCGCCTTTTGCTTTTCTTCAAAGTCACCATATTCTGCAGTGATATACGAAAAGGTGTACAAATGTAAGATTTAGCGCACCAAAACAAGTCTCGAAAATAAAGTCACTGTATTCATCTTACCAGCATCGTCGCCCTCATTGGCTGTTGCTATGTAGGTCTGACCATCAACATTGATCACCGCGATTGAGTCAGGAGTCCTGACGCTGAAAAGCCCTGGGACAGTAGGCATCGTGGCACAGCCATCATCTTCGATGATATCAATCGGGGTTTCTTCCCAAGACTTGAGACCATACCCGTAAATGTCTTCTGCAGTAGCTGTTTCGACATTAATTTTGACAAGGGCAGAATTCTCCTGGAGATTTACAAGCACATGTTTCTCATCTGCAGACCACTCGAGCCACTCAGGTTCAAGAACTGAAGCAGTCGTATACGTGGCTCTTGCAAGGGTAAAGTTTACATCTGCTGAAATGGAAGAATATTCATCCCAATACTCGAGTGCATTTTTTGATAGAGGCAAGTGGATGTCCTTTGCGATGAGCTCTTCATCCGTCCACAAGAATGGGACATCGGTAGAGAAGATGTTGTCAAGATCTTCCAAATTGACCAAAGAAACAGATCCTGGAGGATTGATCAAGCCCAAAGTATCATCATAGTCGCCCTCTCCTTCGTTGGCAACAGCAAGCATGGTACATGCGCTGTTTGGACGAGCCATATCGGGTCCATAGCCTACTTCTACCTTGGTCAACAACTCTGGAGGGACGACAGTACCATCTTCTGATCTGACGCTAGCCTTGTAAACAAGAACATGGCCAAGATTTGGATCATCTTTCGTAACAAGGAAGAGGAGGCCGCGGTCCGCACACACAGCAGCAAATGTGAAGGTACCCTCTGCTTCGACAACAATTGGTAGCTGAGGCGCAACTTCGGGGGCATTTGCTTGGTCGATCAAGGTTACAAATCCTTGTTCAGAGATTCCATACAAGATCTTCTCTTTCTTGTCATAAGCCACAGTTTCCAGACCTCCCATTCCGTATGCATACCTGTTGTGTTACAATGATGAGTGCCGAATGCAGATGTGAGCGTTTGTTCATACGCAGATGTAAAGATACAAGACAAGGCGTTTTTTTGATAGAGAGGTGCCAATCATCCAAATCCAATCATTTACTCACCCGTTTGGCGCACCAGTAGTGGTGTCTCCTTCATATCCATATGCATAGTAGTGCCTATTTGTCAGAGTGATAACATCTTCGACAGCGGCATGAGGTGCCAAATTGGCAGCTAGAAGTAGAGCAGACGCAAGAGCAAAGCGCATGATGTTTGTTATGGCAATCAACGACGCACGAAGACAAAGGTAAGTAAGTGGTACCTTTGGTACGATTGTTTTATGAGCACGAGATGCAATGATGCTATGACATGCAAAGATCTTTCGTTGCAAAGATTCGGCAGATGATGATGATGATGAAAGCACATCTCGATGCAGATGATGACATGAATCTCAAGCGCGAAGCATGAATCTCAGAAAGTGTGAGCAATGTCGCACCATGAGTATTGAGTCTGTATCCGTTATCCGTGTCGCATGCAGTCGCATGTCGCATCAAACCTAGATACTTTCTTTTATACTAATAAGTCAGGTATCTTCTGTTTATGTATTTCATTCTCGTAAGTAGATATGGTAGAAGAGGAAAGATTTTGAGATGCACATGCACTGCCAAAGCAATGCAAACAACAACGGTATTAATAGGAGTATTGGCAATCCCACAAGCCTGCAAATAACACCATGGGCAACGACCAATCATCAGTAATAGACGACGAGCGCAAGGTCCTCGAGTCTCTCTACCAAATCTCCGAGGGCCGCCTTGACCAAAATCACGCCGAAGTGAACCAAAAAGTCAATGCTGGGACGTCCGCTCCCAACTGCCAACCAAAGCACACAATGAGAGAGATTGAAGAGGAACGACTACGGCAGCAGCGGGAAGAGGAGGAGCGGGCTCGACAGGAGGAAATTAAGGAGGCGGAGCGTTTAGCTAGTTTATTGGATATCAATGATACGCAGCATAGAGCCTATGTGGAACAACAATTGAGACAAAATAGTAGCAGTAGTAGCCGTCGATTGGAGTCACAGTCGTCAAGTGGATCACTGCGTAACTCACGTAGTCGTTCACCGCCACCACCCGAAAAGGGGTCTCTCGGCTCTTATGTTCAAATGGCAAAATCTGGCTATCAAGAACTCGTCAATGCCATCATTCGACCGCCCCGTTGTCAATACCGCGAGGAGCACTTGGGTCCACCTGCATTTACATTTTTAGGGAAAAGATTCACAAGAACTGATTTTACATTAATGACCCAACGGGGATTGAATCTGCAATGTTCTCACTGGGAACCTGTCGAACGTTCATCGGTTCGTATCCCCGTGGTTATTTACATGCATGGGAATTCCAGTGCGCGCGTGGAAGTGTTGCCTCAATTAACTTGTCTGCTGGCATTGGGTGTGGCAGTGTTTGCATTTGATTTTGCGGGTAGTGGGAAGAGTGATGGGGATCATGTTAGTTTGGGTTATTATGAGAGAGAAGATTTGATGTGTGTTGTGGCACATTTAAGGGCGACGGATGTTGTTTCAACGATTGCTTTGTGGGGAAGGTCCATGGGTGCAGGTGAGAATAAATTCGCATATATATGTTCATCTCTTTTCATATTGGTCGCTATTACTTATCTTTTTGTTTCTAACTTTATTCAATTATCTTTCTACAGTCACCGCATTAATGCACGGAGATCGTGATCCATCTATTGCCGCGATGGTGTTGGATAGTCCCTTTTCTGATTTGACAGCTCTATGTGAACAAATGGTAGACAAAGCACGTGATCAGGGCATCAATGTTCCAGGCTTTGTCTCATCTGTTGCTATACGAATGATTCGTGGCAGTGTGCGCAGACAAGCAGATTTTGATATCAAGGACGTGAGCCCCATTTCTCATGTTCCACATTGTTACATACCCGCTTTGTTTGTGGCTGCTGAAAATGACGATTTCATTACAAAATCACACTCGCTCGCTATGCATGATGTTTATGCTGGAGATGCCAATATGATTGTAGTTGATGGCGATCACAACTCCAATCGCCCTCGATTCATGTTTGATTCAGTATCAATATTTTTACAAGCTTGTTTACAAATCCCCGCAGATTGGCAATTACGAATCCACCCTTCAATGAATATCCTTGCCCCCCCGTGGCGTTATCCAGGATCACAAAGCCAGAGGACGAATCTATCAACGAGATCAAGTTTAGGTCAGAATCACCGACCCGGAGTGACGTCACCTACAAGAAAAGAGTCTGTTGAAATGGAATATAACTCTACAATTGATTTGGAAGAAGAAAGAGCAGCGGCTGCTATTTCCGGATTAAACTTTGACGACGGCGACCTCGATGATAATGATATCAATGTGGAGACATTGGGAATGACAAAGGATAGACAGAAAGAGATTGAAGGATCTCTATTCCGCATGCTTGGACAAAACGAATCTCCGGCAAAAGAGGCAAGCAGCCAAGCTCCACAGCCCAATAATACGCCCTCTGCCGAGGACGTAGAAGAGGGCGTAGAAAGTAGCGATGAAGAGGAGATTCTAGTAAGCACTTCTTGAAGTTGGACCACGGTTGTACATAATAGATAGCTACGGTCATGATTTAAAGCTTAACTGTAATCTTACAATTTTCAATAGACAACAAATCAATTCAACAATGTAAGAGATAGTTGACCTCTCTTTTCATCAATGCCTTCGACTCTAACACGGACACTATCTCCAGATGAGTAGGAAGTATCATTGTCTTGACCCTCCAAAATAATACTAGCCACACCGACAGGTAAATCAAAACCTTCGCCTTCACCAACGATTGGTTGCACATAGCACCAATTACCATTTTTTGATTGTGCCTTGACTACTCCGTCATATTCATTTCCAATCACAGATGTTATGTCGACACTGAGCTTGCTTGATAACTTATCTTTTCGTTTATCGGCCTGTTTCTCCATCTTCAAATCCTTTTGCTTTTTGTTTTTGATGGACGAGTCTTGCGTGACCATGAAGCGGCCAGATTGGGGCGATACTGCCTTGATGTAAACGTCAATCTCATCACCAGCTTCAAAATCCATTTCTCCTTCAATATCCTCTAACCTTAGCATTCCAAGCACTTTCGTCGTTCCTCCGCCGTACTTCTTTCCTCGTTTTCTCCCAACACCACAGTCTACAAAGACAGCATTTGAGTGCGAAGATACAGCAACAACATTTGCCGAAATAGGACCTTCACCAGAAGTTAGATTGCTCAATTCCCTTTCGTAAGTATCATGTTGAAAATTGCCACCTTTGTTATTTCTCCTCTTGAATACTCGAGTACTGCTTCCAAAAGTTCCAGTACCACCCAACGCAGTACCTTTGCCTCTAGGATCATCTGCCGTTAAAACCAACAGAGGTGACTCATTGTCACCAGCACCTTCATAAGCGTAGACAAAAGCATTGAATTCGTCACCCTGTTGATATTTCTCCGCTGCCTCATCATAGGGAGAAACACGCAGTGCTGCTCCCAACACTTCTTGGGTGAACTTTGGCATTCTTCCAATACTGGATGACAAACGCACAGATGCCAAACCAGTATGAATCATTTTTTGATTATCGTCAACCTCAGGTCGGAACTGCACCATTCCAGCAGATTTGGAAAAATTTCTTGCCTGCCTTCGTGTCAAGGCCGTCATGAGCATAAGATTGCCATGGGTAGGCTCAACGAATGTCGACACACCATATTCCGCTTGGATCCTCTCATCAAACAGAGCTTGCAATAAAGACTCAACAGACTCATACCCCAAAGCGTCAGCATGCGCTTGTAGATCTCCCCCCAACCGCTTCTTATACGCGCGACCTAATTTTCCAGAACTAACTGCCACAGCTCCATCAGCAGCAGGACTTTCTTCCCCGACTTGATGCAATAATGTCATGACATTCCATCGTACCATCCACTCACGGTTAATACCCAAAATACTGCAAGGGATGAGGATCGGACTGGAGTTACGCCGTCTCTTCTTCCACGCCTTTCGTGACGCGGACACATCGCCTATTTGGATTCGAAGCGTCTCGCCTGGAAGGAGGAGAGCAAGTTCACTGGAATTATCTGCCTCGTCAGCTACAGTGCTATCGCTGATGTCCATCATGGCCACATCACGTCTTGCTGTTCTTCTGTCGATTGCATTGGTTATTGTGAGCGGGCTAGTGAAAGCCGACGTCTGCCGAAGCAAAGTGTACAATATTATATAGCAGAGGTAGCTCTTCATTGCTGCTTATAGGTGAGATGTCAGTGGGGTCGATGCTCTTGGTGTGAAGGACATCATTGATGATGGGTGGATGGTGGATGGTGGATGGCGGCGAGGTTTTTTCTGAACTACTCCTAAAAATGGCGGGGACACAGAACGCGCCATTTTTGCAAGGGAAGATGATTTTTTAATTTTTTAGCTCATCATGGGTCGGTCACGTACTTCTGCCCATCTGCATAACAACCATCATACATAGCACTGAATGAAGCCAGCACCATGAAATTCCTCGCTTTCGCACTTTCTACACTGACTCTCTCCTCCAATTATTGCAATGGATTCACTCATTCCGCAACGAAAACCTCTGTTACGCGTGCTGTTGATGGAGCATACTCACCAACATCACTGAAGAGCATCAATTTCAATGAGCAAGATGATTCTGCCAAGAAGATGTCCGTCAACATCGCTGCGACAACGACTTTGGCATTGGGATTATGGGCAACGGCTGCCAGTCCCAGCCTTGCTTCGTCGTTCATTGATCCTACAACAGCAAGCAGTAGTAGCAGCAGCTCTTTTGTAGTTTCAGCAGAGTACTCAAGCTCCGACTTCACTGACTTTTCTATGCCATCATATCAAGATGCTCTTCAAGCTGAGCTGAATTCCAATCTTAAGGGAGACAAGCAATTGTTTAAGGGAGAAGTCGCGAGTGCACCATCATCAACTAGGTAAGGCTTTTGATTCTTGCATTGCAAGGCTAACAATTGACACACGCACCGCTCATACATTGTGACCTAAACTCACCATTTTTGATTGATTATATAGCGCATCTGATGCTACTACTAGCGCACCTGCTCCAGCGCCAGCACCAGCACCAGCACCACAAAAGAAAGAACCGACAGCGGCAGAGCTAAAGGCAGAAAAGGCGGCAGCCAAGGCAGCACAGAGGGCTGCACGTGAGGCTCAACAGGCAGCTATTGAGGCAGCCGTCGCTGCAAAATGAAGTCAATGATATTGGCAGATACAAGCAAAAGTAGAAAATACATTTTGATGATTTATTTGTGGTTAGGGTAAGCTTGAAAATGAAGGGGCTGTTAGAGCATGGCAGAATGTAGAGAGTGATGTTAGCTTGGAACAATAACGCAACAAAAATACTTAAAGTAATACGTTGCAGCAAACCTTATCAAGGTCATCTTGCTCTAGTGACTTCTGTTGAATGTTCAACAATGCTTTTCAAAGAAGTATTTTGTAGCTTGTACATCGCGAGAGAATGGAAAGCTGCCGCAACTTAGATACTAATTCCTACGTTGAATACTACCTTTCCTTTCCTCCTTCACTTTTTCACCCCTCACCCTCACTCTTTCCGAGCAAGAGCCATCATGGACAGCGATGCCGCAGCTGCTGCCGCAGCCACAGACGCCGCCCTAGCATTAGATCGTCTTCAAATCACCGAGAATACAAACACAGAAGAAGATGTCGCGGAATCAGCATCGTCAATTCCAGAATGCAAGCCAGATGCATCAGCACCAATCCTTTTATGTGATGCATTCTATGGCTTTCCTATACAAAAGCGTCCAAGGAACGAAAGAGTGCGTGCAGTATCTCGTCAGCTAACGAACTTTTTACAATGGAGATCAGAGGCTTCATTGAACAAGAAGAAAATCAACCATTCTCATGTGTATGTCCTTGGTAAAGGAAAAGATTGCGAATCAGTAAAAGCTCGCGTAGACGAACTCGGAACACAAACAAAAGCATCAACAAAAGAAATAATGTTTCAACCAGATGTTGAAATTCACCAATTTCTTGATCAGCAAAAGAGAGCGCATGAGTCAGTGAAGGAAGAATTTGTATATCTTTCCCCAGATGCAACTTATACTCTTCCAACAACTTGTCGTCCTCCAAGAATAGTAATAGTTGGGATGCTCATTGATCGAAGAATAACAGAAGATCGATCACGTCGGCGTGCCGAGGAGTCACTGAATATACGTGCTGCGAAATTACCGCTAGATGAATTGCGTGTCAAAGAATTATCCTCGTGCGAACCGTTGAATGTCGACACGGTAATGGAGTTGATGCAACGATGGTGGTGGAACTGTGATAGAGTGGAGGAACGGTTGCAGCAGATTAACGGCGGCAGCAAAACAGAAGGTGACAGCAATGCAGAGAAATATAGTCAATTGTACAAAAAGTGCTTCATTGAAGCTGCTGCATACGCAATGAAATCACAGAGAGATCGTCATCCTAATCGAACAGTTCACAAAACTGAATAAAAATCTACCTAAATAATGATATATCTATATCATGTACCATACCTATTCACAAAGAAGTCTCCATTTTCAAATGATTGCAAATCACCGTCATTGCCAATTCCATCCTCCGTTTGCTCACCTCAGCATTGTCATGATGACCATATACGATCAAATCAGCATTTAATTTCGACGGCTCGACAAATTGATTGTGCATTGGCCGTACCGTTTTGGAGTACTGGCTCAAAATATCCGGCAATGTCCGCCCTCGCTCAACAGTATCACGTTGAATCCTTCGACTCAATCGAATATCGGATGGTGCATCCACAAATACCTTTAGATCCATCAAGTCGACAAGTTCTTGCACGCTTAGAATTAGAATGCCCTCCACCAATATAACTCGTTTACTTTCGACGACTCTCCCGGTACTACGTCCCTGGCCATCAACCTCCCCCTCTTGAAATCGACAGTGTCGGGTATAATCATATCGCGGTACAATCACCGTTTGTCCTTGAATTAATTGTTTCAAATGATCAATGAGTAACTCGGTATCAAGCGAGGATGGGTGATCAAAATTGACACAGGCACGTTCTTCCATGGTTAGATGAGTTAAATCTTTGTAGTAGTCGTCATGAGAGAGGTGAGTGATGTGACATTCGGATGTATCAGCATCATTATCATCAGTAGCAGCAGGACTGTCCCACTCTTGGCCACCGAACGCACGGTAGATGCTCTTTGCAAATGTAGTTTTGCCGGCTCCTGTACCACCGGCTATTCCAATGATGAGCGGCTTGTTTGTGCGTGCCATTATGTTGTTGTTGTAGCGATAAGTGGTTCGTATAGAGTCGTATGAATAAGCTGCTGGAATAAGGTCTCTCCTTGTTCCAATGACTATGAGGAATCGAAAGCATGATGAAGCAGGAAGCAAGTGCGTAGGATAAATGTGACGGTGACATGAAAGGAGCTGCGAAGAATAATGATGAAGGCTGTAAGACGTAAACTGAACGATTCGCTCTGTTCGGCTGGCTGGAAGCGCAGTCGATACTATCCTTGCCCGCGTATTGTACGGATGATCATGCCAAGTAAGAGGCACCACCGAATCGTCGTGACATCATTACTCATCATCATATCAGCTGCTATATCAGTAGTGAATGGCTTCATCATCGTAACATTATGTGCTCGACAAGATGATAATTCAAGAAGTACTTCAATGATGTCCTCCTCCACCAAAATGATGGAAGGTTACGAATACATCCATCCAGATATTGCTCAAATGCTGATTGGAGATGGGCAGCTATCCGATATTAATGATGATCGTATGCCGATATTTTCTTTTCTTGTCGATCCAGATACGCTCACGTTGCAGCCAAAGCAGCAACAAGATTCTTTGGGAGACAGTAGTATAATGTCGATAAATCAGCTTCGACACTTAGCAAATCACTGTGATGGCATTGTGTTCGGAAGAAAGATCAGTACATTGAATGTACCAAAGAAGATACTAGGTTTAATCTGTTTATCTCAACTGTCATCAGCTTCGACCTCTACAGACCAATCATCAAGAGAAAGTAATTCTGCAATTGTCGTAGCAGCAATGGTGTTAGTCAATCTACTCGAGTCATCTATACGTTCTGTCCTCCAAAGAGTTCGCACACGAAACAATAATCAAATGAACGGTGCTCCACTCCTTAGCAATATGATTGAAGAATTGTCCAAGCTCGACGCAAATACATCGCTGAAACACAACAAACTTATTCCGCTGGCACACTTGTCGCCCATCCTCAAAGCCTTACTTCTTCCAACTAAAGTCGGAGGCATTAATTTGCGCAATCTACTTTCTCATGGGTTCTTATCTACATTGGATCGACGGTGGCTTTCGTTGACATTGGTTCTGATCCAAACTCTAGATTCATGTTCTGTTAGTGCTGATGACTCAAATACGATGGCAAAACAACGCGACATATCTAGCTTGACAAAGTACGATCTAATGAAGAGCGAGATAGACGTTGGAAAAGCACTGCTCTCTTCAAGCTCTGGAATGCAACAACTAGAGTCTGTATCGTGTCACAGGGGAGATTTTGTTCCGTCGTCTCATCAAAATCTGCTCAGATTTACTTTACACGAGTTGGGAACAACTTGCCTTTCCACCCTTTCCACAATAGTAAACTCACAAAATACTCCACCTCTAACTACAATCTTCATAACGAGCCTGTCTTCTCTGCTAGAACACTCTCTTCGCATGGTGTGGTGTAGAGTTAATGATAAAATGGAAGAGTCGATCGCTCGACCAGCATCATACTATGTTACTCTAGATGGACACGGTCAAAAAGACAAACATGAAGTTATGATCTCTCCATATTTATGTGACGGTTGTACTAGAAACAAACTCGTGGGTGCAATTAGCGCACAGACATGTGCATTGCTGACAGACTTGTTCGCATCACCGTCATACTCTGAATCTCCAAATATAAGAGCAGCCGTTTGCCATGGCTACTTTGATGAAGCAATACTGGAAGAGTTGGCATGTCTAGCCGATTGGGCTTTGAATCGCGAACAGATTGTGCCAACGAAAGTTGAAAATGGCTTGACAGATGCTGCGTGTGCATTGGTATCAGTCTTTGATCTATTATCTTCCAATTTATCAGGACAACCAAGAATGACAGAGTACAAGCCACTGTTTACTTACACTTCCAAGGCGACGAGAGATTTGGATGACATCATTCGCAACCTTACGTCTCTCAGCTTACTCATGAAAAATAATGAACAAGTCTCAGAGTGTATTGACAAGATGTGGCAACAACATCAAAATACGTTTGCAGATATGTCATCAATGAGTGTTGATTTGGGCAAGGTCAATTCTTTGGCGCACGACTTGTTTCCCGGCTTAAATGCGAGCCATCCCTGGGAGGCCGAAGATTTCTATGCTGACCATAACACAGGTATAATAACGCAGCTCAAACGCTTCTCGCAGATTTGTCACGTGCTTCAAAACATTACCTGGAAAGTTTCGAAGCTGGAATTGGTGGCCTCGCATTAGAGCCAGCATCAACAAAAGATCGGCGTGCAAAAAAGTCATTGATACGACTCTGTGGAGTTTCGAAGTTGGTGCTTGAGTTTTATTGTATGGCCACATACGTCGCACTCTTTGCGATTGATCACCACAACAATAGCAGCAGATTGCATGTGGACTGCAATTTGGATAGAGTTGATGTAATTAAGGCAGTGGAACGATCAAGGATGACATTATCGACCTTTGATGTTTATCTTTCTAACAACATGGAGAGATCAATCAAATCATTGACTCAATACTTGCAAGGGAAATCAGTGAAGAAGATACTCCTACACAACCGACAACTCTAACGCATACCATCTTCAATACATATTCTTAAAAAAGTAACATTTTATTATTGAATGTAGTTGTGCCCAACAAAGGCTATTTATGTAAATTCTTTCCACACATACATATATTTTAGCGCACCAAAGCATGTACCGCATCAATAACTCTAGTCAGGGCTCCAAACCCGGGCTTCGCAATTTTTCGCAGTCTGCGATTCATAGAGTCGGTATCAAACTGGTTACTCGATGACTGCAAATGCAGGTTGAGTGGTGCAAAAGGATAACAGTCAGCGATAGACAGAGTCACGCGAAGTCTGTCGCGCTTCCTGGACGAGTTCTTGAAGAAGGCAGTGAATTCATATTCATGCTTGAGCGTATCACTTGGCTGAAGGAATGAATCTCTGCATCTGTTGAGAATAGTGTCAATCTCTTTTGCAGCCTCTTCAATCCTAGCCGCCCTCAACTCGGCGAAATGGATCACAGATGGAATCTCAGACGGAGAGAGCAGCCGCATTTTTTTCAAGTCATCACAAAGCGAAGACATCTTGTTGGATAAAAATCCAACCACCGCAGGATGAAATTTCTTCTTTCTCGATTCAGAAAAGAAAGATTGTGCAGATCTGGGCACTTTATTCATGCTGGCGTCAAGAGTTACAACCAGCGTATCAGTGATCGAGAATGACAACGTGAGGTATTGAGACGAAGCACCTCGGAATACAAGGCTTAGTGTTGAATCACTTGAGCCAGTGAGAACCCAATTATGCAGCTTTTCAACGGAGAAAAACTTGAAGTAGGACGAATCAGCAGTCTGTCGATTATCTTGCTCCTTGCAATGAAGATCATGTGCGCTCTCAACTGACTTCGACAACTGTGAAAATTTCTCTTGTGATGCTTGAAGCTTCTTGAGATGCCTCTCAGCCTCCTCAAGATCGGCCTCGAGCTCTGATACTTCATCATGACAGGTTGCAACTTCAGCTTTTGTTCTCAATAGATTTTTCTTCGTTTCTCTTCTTGCGGACCTTATCAGCATGGGAAGCGCAACTTGCTCTCGATTCTTGTCGATCATCGCCACCTTGTCAGAGATTGCAGCCAGCTCATTTTCCAATATTGGTAGGATTGCAGATAGTTCTTGGTTATAAACTGCTGCCACCTGCAACAACCACGTATTCCACTCGACATCAATGGTGGCGTTGACTCCTTTTGCCAGTTCATTTATCATCTCCTTCATGCCACTTGGATCTCCAGCCGAGCGAAGTCTTTCTTGAATGAATCTCATTGTGTCTTCATTTTGCTCAACGATCGCGTCGAACTCAGCATTCACATCAAATTCGTTAGCCTCAATTTGGTCAACAACGGAGGAGAGAATCTTCTCTGACTCTTCATTCACCAACGAACTAGAGGAAGCTTCGCATGCAATATTGAGTGCGTTCACAACAACATCTGCCCCAGGTTGAGCAAGCTGCCCAAGGTCAATGCCTCCCTTCGCAATAATTTCCTTGAGTGTGAGATCAACTGGTTCGGGTGGGGTAGATTCCACGATCCTTTCAAGACCTTGGCGCACCTCTTGATTGTTCTGAAGCTCATGACTAGTCATTCCTCTCATACCCAACTCAGAAACAGTATCATCTTCACCGGACACGTGTTTGCTCGAAAACTCGATCGAGTCGCTGTGATGATGCGGGGAACCTGCCTCGTCTAGCAGATCGTTGAGGTCAGGATTCAATTGAATTGTTTGAGATGGCTCTGTCGACTCGCTCGCCATATGTTGTTCCCCAGCTCTTAGTACAGAAGCCATTGATTTTTCTATGTCAATCGTCTGAGTGGCGTCTGGCAAAGATGGTATGGTAACATCCTCCGTAGTTTCCCCACCACCTGCTTTGCCTACAAGCGAAGTGATCGTGTTTTCGATATTGATCGTCTCCGTCGCATCTGATTGCATAGCAGTCGTTCCATTCTGATTCACAGCGGCTAGAGAAGCCAAGTTTCCTTCCAAGGCAATAGTTTGTGTTGGTTCCACCATTGACATGTCATCTTTACTACTATCACGGCTCAACTCAACACTAACGGATGGCAAGGAGAAGACGCTGTCTTCCTCCTTGTTTTCGAGAAGTACATCAAGCTTTGACTCAAGTTCTGTAGTCTTCTCATAGGACTGGTCCATGGGGTACATGTTTTCGTCATTGCTTCCTCGTGCAGCAAGCAATTCAGCCATGCCTCCTTCCAACTCCGCCGTCTTCTCGTCCATTTCATCTGGTACTGCCCAACGCTCTCGGACAGACTTGGGATGCATAGGTGTCATACTGACAGATGGACTTTCCACATTGTATTCTGCCGCCTTTGGAGACCCAAACGCGACACTCTTCTTGCCAGCCTTCTTACCCGATGAATTCAGAATGCTCTTCGGCGTATTGATGGCGCTTCCTTTGGGAGTAGTTGTTTGGGCGTATTCTTCGTCGTCTGATGCGAGTTCGGTAAGAAGTCCAGCCAAATCAGCTGTTTCTGCAGTTTCACGACGCTTCTTTTTCTTCTTTGCAGACTGCCTTGACGTGAATTCAATCTCACCACTATCTTCCTGGAGCAAATCATTGAACTCATTGAACACGGCAGTTTGGGTACCTTCACCATCAGAGTAGGACAGCGTGTCACGAGCTGCCGCGTTTGAGGGAGGATCATTCCCTAGAGACAAAAAGGGATACTCCGAAGAAAGGTCTTCACAAGGCTCAGAGATTTCAGGCACTTGCTTCTCTTCATTATTGATGGACTCATTGAAGAGACTTCTTGCTGGAGACGGAGAATTGTTCTTTCTAGAACTCCTTGTATTGCGTGCAGGAGAATCAGCAGCGGGAGATTTCCTTACTGCACTACGAGTGTTGCGAGCAGGAGAATCAACATTTGGAATGGGCGAGAGAGGGGATTTTCTTGCACTACGCGTATTACGAGCGGGAGAGTCAGCAGCAGGAGACTTCTTGGCACTGCGAGTGTTTCGTGCCGGGGAATCGATCACATCTGACCGAGTAGCTGGTTCAGGAGAAGCAGGAGTCTCGTTCATAACTCCAGGAGGGTCCATGGAGTAGCGCATCTTTGGCCGAAGTGGATTACCAGCCGCGAGTACGGGAAGTGACATCCTTTTTTGCTTATGTTCCTTCTTGAGGCTGGCAGTAAGCTTGTGAATTGTCGACATGTCACCTCCCATTTTCTTGAGGATGACAGGAGAAGCTCTAGTCTTCTTTCCGGAGACAAAGGAAGGCGACGGACACAAGCTGCTGGGAGAAGCTTTGGCAATACTGCTGTTAGCAACGGCGGGAGCTGGACTATCCTCAAGGATTCCATTGAGTTGATTTCCAGACGCAGTAGACTCCACAAATGACGACTGACGTTCATCCTCTTCAATAAAACTCTCACTCTCAGCAAGTAAATCGTCCAAATTACCAGCAGACTTTGTCTCATCATCTGACGCCTTGCTCATAACAGTCACTTCGCTCTTGCGTGGAGTACGTGATTTTTGTTGCGAAGAGAATTCAATTTCTTCATCATCATCTTCTTCTTCCTGGATAGACGACTTAGCAACACTTTGTTTCTGGTTCAAATCTGAAAGAAGCCCGCCAAGAGTCTGAGTTGCATTCTGAGTCAAATCACCGCCACCAAGATTGAGAGTAAGGTCTTCCAACTCCAACGTTGCCGATGGCTCATCAGGAGTCTTCTTCACACCCGAAAGAAGTCCACCCAATGATTGAGTAGGATTCTGTGTCAATTCCAACCCATTCACAGTAAGATCCTGCAAATCCAAAGTCTCCGTAGCCTCCACTGCTGCTGCTGCTTCTGCCGCCTCTTTCTCCTTTTTCTTTCTCTTTGCAGCCTCTGCCTCCGCAAACAAACTTTTGGCACGCTCATCCAACACATTTCGAAACTTGGTAGCCTGAATAAAGCTACTCGCGGTATACTCATGCGTATCACTCAATGTCGTGACGTTAAGTGCATCCATTTCACTGGATGCGGTGCTCGACGCAGTAGAATTTTTGCTCTCCATGCTCATCATACTTTCGTTGACATCATAGCCACCGCCGTTGGAGGATGTTGCGTACAGCACACTGTTGATATCGGCGGTATTGCCACCCATGTTGAACGTGTCATTTAGACCATTGCTATTATTGTCGTTGTTGGTGGCGGTTGAATTGGACGAGTCATCAGTTCTACTACGTTTCAATTCTTGACTGATTCGTCCACTGCCGGCAGCAGCATCTCCAAAATGTTGGTTGTGTTCTCTCTCTTTCAAGCCCGGCGTTTTCCGTTTCTTCATTGAGTAGGGAGTGCGCGACACGCCCTTGAAATGATAGGCGAGGACGAGATCTGGGTTGTCTTCTCCAGCGCTTTTTCTGCTACTGCTGCTCGACTTTTTACCAGGTGTTACTGCACTGTTGCTGTTGTTGTTATTGCTGTTGGAGTAAATTTTGTTTGGGATCGCCGACGCAGGGAGTGATTTTCGTCCTTTGGAGGAGGCGGCAATGTCTTTCGCATCAAAGCGGACGGAAGGCGAGGTCCCCCTGTTGATTGGACCATTTTCCCCAGTGGGAGCGACGGCGATTGACTTCCGCCGATTGTTGCTACTGGAGGTTGGCATGATGGCTCTTACTGTGGTTGTGTTCTGTGGTACAACGTACAACTGCACCCAGCCATCGTGAAGCAAGAGTTGATGAAAGTGAGTTTTTCGAAAAAAGCGGCGTCTATTGTACCTACGTAGGAATCATACAAAGCACCTCGCTGAATTCCGTTACCCGATGGGTGGAGGAGAAGTTGGGGTATCGGTAAGGGAACTAAGGGGGGCAAGGTCAATTTGACTTTTCTCTACATAAGTAGCGCGTCCGTGCCAGCCGGCAACATTATTATTTGGACCTCATCCCTCATCTATTTCAATACAACTATTATCATATCAAACTATCAGACAGCTACCTAGCTAGAGAGCCTTGTTTACAATCTTCCTTTTATTTCCAAACAACGCTTCCCACTTGTAACTTACCAGCTCACAAGCAAGCGTTTGTCTGCGATAAGCAGATCTCTTGAACCTTCTGCATTTTAAGTGAAGTTGATGCAGCTGTAATTTCCTGATGAAGTGATTTCTCCTCTCAAGCATCTCGAAAGGTATATTGGAATAGAAGGTTAAAAAGGGTGTACGATGTACAATGTTTCTTTCAAACATACTTTACATGAAATCGTCACAGCGAAGAAGCAGTATGTATTCTGGCACATCAAATACCAACTTGCAGGCAACCAGCAAGGCACTATGTTTGACATTAGAAGCACGTATTCTTCTTGGTTACACTAATCTTCCTTGGATGACCCAAGCAGAAGGTACTCTTCTCCATTCCGTTTCCATCATGCACAAGAAGACAAATTTCTGCTCAAGAGCTGCAAATCGTTAATCCTAAGCAAGATGTTTTGTAATATGACAATGATGAGCAACGGGTATCATAGTCTACCTCACAAGACGGCTAAATTGTGGACTCAAAACTCTATCTGATTGGATATCTTTGGCATCCCTCTGCTAAAATGTTTCATCCATAACTACCAATTGCTAATAACCAGACCCCTCAGTTTTCTCTACCAAAGAAGAAACTAGGAGTACATACTTACTTAATTACGTGCTGACATTGCACCATCACACATACAGTTCCTTTTGACTTTTGACTTGCGTGAGAAGAGGAAAAAGAGAAAGGAGAACCACCATTACCAATTTAAGAAACATTTTATTTGAGGAAAGATACGAAATGATCACAGATCACACCCTGCATAAAACTCAGGGTATTCGAGAGACGAACGCAAGCAAGTTGAGGAAATCTTTGAAGTTCCCGAAGCGAGCGACAACAGACCAAAGAAAAATTCACTGACGTGCTCCAAGTTGCCCCTCGCTCTCATCAACTACAATTTGCCTACTAACAACACTACCAAGATGAAGTTCGCTGCTGCTGCCACCGTTGCCTTCGCGGCCTCCGCCAATGCTTTTGCCCCTGCCACCACCGGCAACGTAAGTTATTAATTCGTTCGGAGTAGAGGAGATTATCGTCAGTGCCGAGATAGGCATATCCGATTGTGAAAAATGGGAGGATCGGAATGGAATGCATAACATAAGATCCAAATATCATGATGAAAGCAATAGCATCAGCCCAAATGAAACACAACAACTAACATTTTCTTTCTCGTGTATTTTATTTACCACAGCGTGCCACTCAACTCAATGCCATGAAGGATGACTTCGCCAAGGTTGGAGCTGCCGCTCTTGCCGGAGCTGCCATCTTCGGTGCCACCCTCCCCGCCCAGGCTATCACCAAGTCTGAGCTTAACCAACTTTCCTACCTTCAGGTTAAGGGAACTGGTCTTGCCAACCGTTGCTCTGAGGTTATTGGAGAGGACACCATCACCCCCAAGGCTGGATCTCGTCTCGTCGATTTGTGTATCGAGCCTAAGGCCTGGGCCGTTGAGGAGGAGATTGGAAAGGCCGGAAAGACTGAGAAGAAGTTCGTTAACTCTAAGGTCATGACCCGTCAAACCTACACTCTTGAGGGAATTGAGGGAAGCATTAAGGTTGATGGAGGAAACATTGTCTTTGTTGAGGAGGAGGGTATTGACTACGCCCCCACCACTGTCCAACTTCCCGGAGGAGAGCGTGTTCCTTTCCTTTTCACCGTGAAGGAACTTGTTGCCAAGGGTAACGGAGGATCCTTCAAGCCTGGTTTCCAAATGGGAGGTGACTTCTCCGTTCCTTCCTACCGTACCGGTCTTTTCCTTGACCCCAAGGGACGTGGTGGAACCACCGGATACGATATGGCTGTCGCTCTTCCTGGTCTTCAATCCGGAGAGGAGGGTGATGCTGAGCTCTTCAAGGAGAACAACAAGACCTTCGATGTTGGCCAGGGAAGAATCGAAATGGAAGTAAACAAGGTTAATGCCGAAGAGAGTGAAATTGGAGGTGTCTTCGTTGCCTCCCAACCAGGAGATACCGATATGGGATCCAAGGTCCCCAAGAAGATCCTCACCAAGGGAATCTTCTACGCCAAGATCCAATAAATATATCGTTTATACTGAAGAAGAAAAAAATCAATTTCACAGCTGATCAACCAATCAGCACGCTCAAATATGGGTAAGGCAACCCAAACCTGAATGCCTGCCCAATTTCTTAAGCAACCTAGTTTCAGATTTTAGAGTCGCCGTTATGGCAGTCGAGACGAATTGCTAAGGCTATGAGGAGTAGCGAAGCGATCTGTAAGCACTTTGTCCCCCTCAAATATATAGTTTGTAATCGTAATCAATACTATAGCGCTTGTATACCAAGGCAATTCAACTATACAGCTGACAACAACTTCTCAACGTACAAGTTATTTATTTGGAAGATCATATCGTCCTCTACAAAAGTTCTCTTCTGAATTGCAATTATCTCATACATACACAGTTCAAAGGAAATAACAAGCTTCAATCGCAAGACCCTTTCACAACTCTCACACGCTCGCACGCCAGTATGGTACCATAGAGCCAAAAGCAAGTGCGTACCGGGGCTTCACCTACCTACAGAAAGAATCAAACTTCATCCTCCAAGCACGGGCATCATGCGAAGTAAAATGAGTAAAATATTACATAGCAGAAATAAGTCAGGGTGTTAATCCTTTTGATTAGATATGTTTACACTGATGCTGTTATCTCTCTAGCGATAAGAAGACACACTGAAGAATAGCCGTAGGCCCAGCCCAAAACAAGCTCCATCCCGACAAAATACTAAACAGGTCGGCATGCTGCATGCACAGGCTGTGTATAGTTAAGGTGTTTGCTGGTTGATTTTTTGATTGGATAAATGAAATTATTCTCTCTTAATGACCCATGACAAATTTATGGCTTGACAAGAGTTCCGTATCCAATGGCGAATCCAACAGCAAGGGAAACAACACAGGCAACAAGTCCGGCACCGTATCCAATTACAACACCCTCATCAACATCAGCGGCGTGGGCGGCGAAAGGAGCCATGGCAGTGGCGAAGGCAGCAACGGCGGCGGCGTTGGAGTCCTTGAGGGGGGTGGCCTCACTCTCCTTGGGGAGGGCAGCCAAAGGCTTGGCAGCGGGGCGGGCAGTCTGTGAGACAGGGGCGAAGGCGGAAGCGCATGCAACGATGGCAGCGAGGACGAGGATTTGGCAGTTCTTCATTTTTGAAATTGTGTATATCTAATGAGGAAAGAGAGGTCCAAAGGGAAGAGGTTAGAGGATCGTCCGATGAAAAGCTAACGTAATGTGTTCTTCAAAAATCAATCTTCTGTCGTGCAGGGGCATGTCTCTCGACAAAACGTTTTTCGCATATCTTATGCACTCTGCATATATCATGTCTTAGCGACCACAGCGGTCACCACTGCCCCATCCGCATTGCAATATTCATCTTCTACTCACATTAAGATGACTTTGTTAGTGTGTTGAAAAGTAGAGGAAGACCGTAGCGCAAAAAGCCTCCGTGAGGTTCGTCGTTTGCGGCCGGTGGTCAAGGAGTTCAACCAAGGCGAAACTGACGTACTTCTCGTCTTTGCGTCGATGACTGAGAGAAGAGGGGAGATTGGATAGGTGGGAAGAGGGGGAGAAGACGGAAGACCGCAGATTTTTTGTTTTCTGGGATGTCTGGGCAAATAAGAGGCAGTACTTTCACTTCGATGCCAATGACCTTGCTGCCCTGGATCTCCTGCACCTATCTACCATCCTGCCTGTAGCCCAACATTGCTGACAACTGTGGTAAAGTAACATGAGCTCGGCAAAGAAATCCTCCACGGAGGAATCGTCTTCCTCCTGGGACCCTAACAAAAATGAAATGGATGAAAAACATTTCCTACGCATGTATTCCAAGGCGCTTGCCGAAGCACTTCGTACAAAAGAGGAACATGAAGCTACAGAGCGTGAAGAGCTCAAGCAGCAAAGCAGTCGCAATAAATCAAACATTGGTCCTGCTGATGACTCAAAAATACAATCTGCATACAGAGAGTTATGTCATGACGACCCGATAGTTACGGGAGGAGATCGGGTTTGCCGACAATTAGCAGAGGTGTTGGTACCAGAGTATAAAAATACAACCTCCAGACCAAAAAAGAGCGACAATAACATCTCCAGCAAATTGGCATTATCGTCACCACTTGTCGAGGGAGTTTTACAAGCAGTTGCACGTGCTGGATCAAAGGCTACATCTTCTGCAAACCAAGCAAACAATAAAACTGAAGATACTTCTCTGAACAGTGAGGGTAGTAGTAAATCAACAGCAAATCAACAGCAAAACCAACAAGAAGAATCAATGATTGGTTCGAGCAGCATCACATCTTCCGAAGGATATGCACAGCTTGCATTTGCAATATTTCTAGAAGGCCCATATCGTTGCATTCAACACGATGATTTAGACGTTGTCTCTCGATTTTTGGGATCATTTCAACCCCCAGAAAGGACAATCTCAGTTGCACATGAGGGACTTAGTGCTGAAGAAAAGTCACTTTTAGTGGAGGAAGCAACTGCTAAAATTGTTGATGGAATAGAAAAAATGTCAATGCAGGAAGATCGCTCACAAAAAGCAAAAAAGGAGAGAGATGATGATTCAAGTAGTTCAAGCAGTGAATTCTTTTTCCACAACAAAAACAATAACCAAGCACAAACAGACGACAACGATTCCATGGAAGAAGTATGGGCAGAAGAATCTGATCCCGATGACTATGAGTATGAGTCTTCCTACAATCCTTACAATACTGCAGGTAACATCGATTGCGATGACTACGAAGACGGCATGGATAGTGATTACTTCAATCCAACTCAACTGTCTATTCCAGATCCAACTAATCAAACTTGGAAAGGAGCCCGGAAGTCAATTTATCACTTATTATCCAGCTTTTCCTACGGCAACATGGCACTAAATCTACTGTCGAGCCGTACTTGGTCTGCTTTCGGGATGTCGGAAAGTTTGGGTGATTTTGCATTCACATTGTTGCTGGCGAATGCAAATGGTTCATCTGACACAAACTCCTTGTTATGGCAAGACAAACAACCCACGAACGAGAATGTAGATGATATCACGACACTATGGGATCGACCGCTGTTTGTATTGCGTGACCGAGCGATGGATAATAATTATGGTCATGATGCCCTCACGATATATCTACAACTTCTTTGCGCCTTCCTATCGCATTCGGAGGAAGACATAATGTCCATACTATCTTCTCCATCAAAAGATTTAAACAACACGAATGATCTGCCACCACTGACTGCTGTAGGGTTATCTTCATTTGCTACACTGTGTTCATCAAAAGAAATGACTTGTTCTTCTTCCGCTAAGTTATGTGGAACTTCGATAGAGAGTGTTTGTCCACGTGACGAAGTGAGTGGCGCTATTTACAATTCAATAGATACACTTACTCGAATTATTGAATGTGTACGTCCAAAAAAGTCGGTGTTTGGAGGTGATAACACTAGAAAAACACCCGAAGATAACCGAACTGCAGAGTCCTGGGTTCGCACTGCTGTCTGCATAATTCCAATGGTGGAGTACTTGATAAACATTCAAGCACGTTTCGACTTTCAGGCCGTCTTTGAGGGAGGAGGAAGTCAGAAAACAACCCTATCTGATTCAGATGCAAAAGCTTTGCTCGACTCTGGTTTATTCCGAGAATTGTTATCGTTGTACACGTGCACACAAAATGAAAGTGATGCGTCAAATGTTGTAAGGTTACAGCTTCTTCGCACAATTTTTGCTCTTTCAGTGCAAGCACCCGAGATACTTGGACGTTATGTCATTCGAGTACCAGATCTTGTGAAGGAAGTTCATTCATCCAACTTCATGGATAGTCATCTTGTGGATGGCATTCTTTGGACTGCATTGGGATCTTCCTTACTGGAATCCAAGACTGAGGCTCCCAAACCAAGGCTGAAGCTTCGATCGAATGCAAAGTTGACTTTGCCTCCTGTAGATACATCTACCTTGGCGGAGCGGTGCAGCGCAGGGTTCGAACAACTTTGCAAGTCATGTAACTCTGCCTTGATCTCCTACAAAGAGATCGTTGATAGGGACAATCAAAGCGAAGACGACGAGAATGAAGCACGGAAATACAAAGAAACTCTTGGTAGCATTGTCAAGTTCTCCAATTATCTTTCAAACTGTCCTCACGGAATTAAGATTTGGCTGGACTCATCAAATAACAATGATGCTGCCCCTCAAAAAGCCAAGACGGCTATCACAGATCTCCGATCAACCTTGGCAAGACTACCATCGTATGCAGACGACAAAACTGGAGTAACAGGTTCTGATCACAAGAAAGATGACGATAACGAAAACTTGAGCACTGACGTTCACAGTGAGATCAGACAAAAAGCGACAAGTTTGAGGCAGCGAAGAAAAGACTTTCGACAGGTTGTGTCTCTTGTCCGATCTTCCGTGAAGGTGATTGCGTTGGCCTTGGAGTCGCAGAAGGGAGCTGGTCTCTCACTCAAAGCACCCATGCTATCCTACAATGCATCATCTAAGACTGACTAATGCTGCATCATTATAGAGAGTTATTGTTATTCTCTTCACGCCGATACGATAGCAATTAATGATAAAATATGTGACATTCAATCCGGTTCTACCTACTTCATTGGCACCTCATCTTCACCCAGTATTTTGAACAAGCTCTTTTGAATTTCTTGCTGTCTTTTGGACATGTCAGGCAATGTCGCCCCGGTAACGTCATAGGGAGCAACAATATTTTCCTGAGAGTTCTTTCTCGAAACATCCGTACTCGATCTGCTGAAACAGAATCTGCCCTCGTCGTTCAATGATGGAGGAGCAGTAAGGCGTTGTTGGTGCTGTTTTTTCTTTCTCTCTTTCGAAGAGTGCGTCGGATTCTGAGCAGGCAACCATAATCTACCACCTCCTGTTCCCTTCCGAAGTGTCAACGAACTCGATAACCTCCTCAAATTTTCCGGAGAAAGCCAAGGCGGGGCAAGCAGACTTGTATCAGGGGGTACAATCAGCTCCAAGCTGGCACTCACATTCATACAACTCTGCAAAAATAGCATGGCGCCTTGGACCATATATCGAGGGCGAGGACTATTGTGGTCACCATCCACAATAACAAGATTCTTATCACCAGCGTACTGTCTATGAATAACTTCAGCATGCCGCTTCTTGATGAAGTCATCATGCTCTCCAGCCACAATCATGGCCGGGATGAAACATTTGGGTGCATGGCTCACCGGAGATATATGCTTGATGTTGAATCTCGCCTCCTGTTTCACCGAACTCTTGAGCATGCGCATAACCATGGATACCACAATTTGTGGAACATGAACTCCATGTTGCTTGCCCCGTTCCACCAATTCTTGCGCCAGTGTCGCCAAATCAATAAATGGTGAATCAAGTATCATGCATGAGATTGTGTTATCTCGAGAACCATACATGAGAGCAGTCGCAGCACCCATGGATCGTCCCCACAATGCAATACTGGACACTGTTCCGGATGCACGTAGATAATTAATCACAGTTTGCAAGTCCTCTCTCTCATAGTAACCAAGACTCACAAAGTCTCCTTCGGAGCGACCACTGCCGCTAAAGTCAAATGCCACCACAGCTAGACCTAATGCAAGTAAGTGACCAAGCTGGGGAATCACTTCTGTTCGAGACGATGAATTTCCATGGAGGTAAATCAGCACAGGTCGACGTTCTAAAGTTCTACCTCTAGGTGATGTAGGTACTGATGATTGCACAAGTTGTTCACTAGAAAGTCGTGACTTTGCATCTGGTGAAAAGATGGATGACCGATGAGGACCAGGAGATTGATTATCAACATCACTCTGCGGTTTAGATGGAGTAGACGAAAAAGCTGTATCTTCCGTCTCATTCGAATCAGGCATTGTTACATATAACAACTGTCCCTTTTCTATACTACCGACACTGTCATTCAATGAACTACTTTTGGGTTGTGGAATGAATTGGATTTTCCCTCGTGCGGGCGTAGCATCGGTTAATTCAGACTCTTGCCGCTCTATATCCGCTTCCTCCTCTAGATCTCTATCAGCTTCGCCCCCCTCCTGCACCCGTTGCCACATACTACATTCAATCAATAATCCCCTCTCATTCACTACACCAAAGTCCTTCCGTTCAAATTGTTTCCCACAAAACCGAAACTTTTCCGCCCCCAATGCCTCCAGGGGGTATTTGGAACGAGGTGGACGAATAATGGCGTGGACTAATTCTTGATATCCCATTTTGGCCATTTGGACGTAGGTCAGTTTACTTTTGGGCTTCTTCCCTGACTTGCTGGGTTTGGTTGATGTTGATGATGTTGTAATGGCTGAATTTTTATTTTGGCTATCGGAACTTTTATTGGAGACTGAACTGTCTTGCCTTTGATGTCTATGCTGATTATTATTGTTAGCTGCAGCCCGTCCTCCGCTAGCAGCTGCTGCTGCTGCAGGAGCGGATGTGGTCCTTTTGTAAACCGGACGAGGGGGCGTAATCAGTTCGACCTGTTCCATCGATTCAGATATGGCTATTCTGGTTCGAGGTGAATTTTCAAATGCAGACGACATGTAGATATTGCGTCTATCGCCGGATGGAGGCGTCACCATAGAATGATGTGGAGGAGATGGTGGCCTTGGTGGTGTGGGTGGTGCAACCACCTCTATGCCTTCGTTCTTGCCAGGAGAAGTCATTGATGATATATTATTATGTGGCTGGATGGTTCACATTCGTTAATGCCGGTAAATTATTATCCTTCAGTGTATTATTGGTGAGCGAGCCGACGATAAGTGAAAGTGCTATCGTCTCAGCGAAAGGCTGACCGGCTGACCGTAATGAATGCCGTGATACTTATTGTACAATGCCCTTACGCGAGTCTTCAACACCATGAGAGAGAGAGGAGTACTCCTAATATGTCTCATATTGTCTGTCGCAAAGAAAGAATTCAAACCATTCAAACTGCGAGAAATGATGAGAAACCAGACAGTCATAACATCAGTCTTTCTTCCAAAGCAAAACCAACAAAGAACTCCCTGAACCCCCTACTTATCTAAAAGTATCATCTCATCATCAACGAGTTGCTGCGCGTTGCGTTGTTGCGTTAAATACAATCCTTGACGGATAACTAGTTCACATACAAAATGCCAAAACGACAAAAGGAGAAACAATACCAATCAGCCCGCGAGCATCGGTCCAATCAATCCATCCGCTCGGGCACATCAGCCTCATCATCGGCCGGTGCGCGTCCCCTCCCATTTGACTGCTGTGCACTCACCTTGACTCCCTTCACAACACCCGTGTGTTCTTCTGATGGGATCATATTTGATAATGCGGCGATATTGCCACATTTGATGAAGCACAAGGTTGATCCTGTCACGGGTAGACCGATGACTAGTCGAGACTTACTGATATTGAACATGGATAAGGACGAATCTACCGGCAAATGGCAGTGTCCTGTATTAAATAAACCATTCACTGATCGAACTAAAATAGTGGCAATTCGACAACGCCCACCAGGAAATGAAGCCAATGTCTACTCCTATGAGGCATATCATGAATTGAATGTCAAGGCGAAAAACTATCTGGATCTTGTGAGTGGACTGAAATTCAACAAGGAAGATGTGATTGTATTGCAGGATCCGAATGATGAGAGACATTGCAAATTGAGAGATATTCAAAATTTTAGTCATATCCGCAGTCAACGAGATTCCATCAATAACAACAATAATATCACTGGAGACTCGGGGAATGTACGGCATAGTGTCACTGCATCACGCATCATGGACAAGCTGTCCAAAGAGAAACGAAAGAGAGAGAAGGCTGCAGAGGAGGAATCAAAGAAGTTGTTCAAGTCGAATGATCATGATACCACAGCATCTTCGGTTTCAAAGAAACAGCAAATAATATACACAGACGAGCTCATCACATCTCTTAACCTTACCTCGGGGAAAGCTTCAATGTCCTTCACATCGACATCTATGAACGTGGCCAGTGAAAACAGTTCACGATTGGCTACTGAAGACGAAATAATCACATCGCAATGTGAACAATTAAAACGTCTTAAGAAAAAGGGATTAATCCGCATGTTTACAAATGTGGGCGCCATGGATGTAGAAATTCATTGTGATATTGTTCCACGTACTGCAATGAATTTTATTCTGTTGGCAGAGAAGGGTGAGTATAATGGGAGTAAGTTTCACAGGTCCATTCCTAATTTTATGATTCAGGGCGGAAAGAAGGCTGGCAGCAAGGGAAAGGATGATCAAGGGAGTAGCTACTGGGACAAGCCTTTTAAAGATGAGTTTGATGATCGGTTGACTCATTCTGGACAGGGAGTACTATCAATGGCGAACTCGGGACCTGGGACGAATGGACGGCAGTTCTTCATTACATATAAATCATGTTCACATCTTGACCGCAAGCATTCTGTCTTTGGGAATGTTTTACGTGGGTTGGATACCTTGAGACGAATGGAGCAGATACCAACGAACAAGGAAACTGACAAGCCTCTGGAGACAATCAAGATTGAGAGTATAGAAATATTGGACAACCCTGTAAGTGAGGCGTTGGAGTTGGAGAGGCGAAGGATCGAAAAACGAAAAAAGGAGAAGCAACAATTGGTGGATTCTCGAAAGTCAACACCTGCTGTAGGACTGAGTTCTACTACTGTCGCTTTAAAGGATGTAGCTACTCTTAAACGTGATGTCTCTTCGAAAGAAAGCAATGACGATGTGGCTTCAGAATCATTTACGATTGGAAAGTACCTCAAGGTTGCCAAGAGGGACTCATCAAAGGCAACGAAGCAAAATAAGACAGAGAAGAGCACGCCTGTAGATGTTGGAATATCTCGATTGCCTCCGCCACCTAAGAAGACGTCATTTGGCGACTTTGGTGGGTGGTAGAATGCTAGGATATACATAACTCCAGTTTACGATCAATCTCTTGCTATTTAATTGGATTTTAACTCCTCCATCCTCTTCGCATATCGACTGCGTGAGTATCTGTCGGAGCATTTAGTCGCGTTGCTTGTCTTTATCAGCAACAAAAAAATTGTGCTGGAGAGAAAGAAGTACGACACTTATTGTTCACATACATGAATTACCTTCTGACTTGGCTGCTCCTCTCTCGCTCTCGCTCCTTGCCTTCCTCCTCGATAGATGTCACGGTGAGGATTTCCCCTCTCTTCTCTTTTTCCTTTCGCAGGACATCGCATTTCATTTTTTTTCATAAAATCTTCGACAAATCTTTTGAACATGGCGACACCTCATCGTAACAGCGACAGCGGATTTGGCGTCAGTACTAATCATCAGCCTCGCCTCTCGTCAATTAATGCTGCGACAAGAAAATGGAAGAAAAACAATGATGATGATGGAGACAGCAGCGATGAAAATGACGTCGATACACATCCAATTCACATCTCTGGTGGCAGTCTAAAGGAACGTCGCAGCAGTGTCCCTCTGTCTTCCCTAAGAGCATCCGTGGAACACAATGCGTCTCTGTTATCTGGTCTTAGTATTGCAAAATTATGCTTGAGATCAGTTGCATTTGCGACAATAACTCTATATGTCCTGAATCAAAAACATATGCTACCCAAGCCTTTGGGAATGGTAGTCAGCCGTGCTCTGTTTTGGCCAACACTACCGATAACTGTATCCCGAAGAATTGGAAAATGGACAACGGTAGTGGACAATGCAGTTGTTCTCGGTGGAGCACCGTTTGGCTTCATGGATTATCCTGAGAAGTTGCACTCACAATTTAGAGTCAGGGGTGTTGTGAACATGTGCGAGGAGTACGAAGGTCCTGTGAAATCATATCGTCGACTCGGCATTGAACATTTGCGTCTACCAACAGTGGATCATTTCGAGCCAAGTGTTGAGGATCTAAAGAAGGCTGTGTCTTTCATTCAAAAACACGAATCGAAGGGAGGCAGAGTGTACGTCCACTGTAGAGCTGGACACGGACGTAGTGCTGCTGCTGTTTATGCATGGCTGTTGTACAAAGAACCGCTTGCAGATCCTATAGAACTTAATGAAAAAATGTGTGCTCTGCGAAATGTTAGAAGATCGTTACATTCACAGCCAAATGTGAACGAATTTAGAACATGGCTGCAAAATGGAGGAATGGTTTCAGACAGTGATGATGAAATAGTAGAATCTTCACAACAACGTCGAGCTCGAAATGGAGACAGGAGAAGAAGTAGAAGAATAGGAAATGACTACGCCGATGATCTTGATAGTGATGAGGATGGGAATGTATTTCCTGCTTCATCATTAGGCCGAGTGTTTAGTGACGAAGACTCATACTCATCTGAAGACGACTGGGACTGGAGCAGTGAAGAACGGCAACAGTACGACGACGAATACTATGACTACTCAGAAGATGAGTTCTACTAATGCTATAGAGTACGTGCAATGTTCATGAATTTGTTTATTAGGTATATACGTGAGTGAATGACGAATCAATTCAATCATCCTCCCCCAAGGACAAAGATAGGTTGCTCGTTCTGCACGATGCGCAAAAGGATCCTGAAAGATCGGAAAAGGTTTTGAAAATCCCAGCAGAGCGATTCAAGTGGGATCTAAATATCCTGTGTGGTCATCGCTCAAGACATTTTTATGCCATCTGTCGCAACAGCTGTTGCAAACTAGGTACAAGCCCGAACCACTGAAACCACCGTAAACGCAACGCAATGATGGATTGGCGTTTGTTTGCAGATTTGAACAGCTCTATCTACCGACCGGCGTTATTAATAGATCTACTCCTCTCGATATACTCAATACGGAACACATGATGTGCAAAATTATCTCCTTCTTTCCGCTGATCCGCATATTTCTTGCACTGGTCGTCATTGGACAGCAAACGATTGCATTTCCATTGATGAATCTCCGACAAAGTACCATCGCCAGAAATATTCATCAACGGGCTACACATGTATCTCTATCTGCAGCAAATCAATTTTTCCAAGACGATGATTGTGAAGATCTCTGTGGAGCCTTTGGTGATGAAACATTGGTGCCTTCACTTGCAAATAACATACAACAAACTGTACCTCCACAAAGCAAAAGTGTTCCGCCAATGAGGAGAATCAAACGCTCTTTATGGTCAGACCCCAAACCAACAAAATGTAAATCATGTTCTGGCGTTGGGTCTACTTTTTGCAGATTCTGTGGAGGTGTATCTTTCCTATCAGGCATTGGAGGAGAGACTGATGCATTGTTCATCGATGGTATTGGCAAATCCTGCCCAGTGTGTGATGATGGCAACGAAGAATGTCGTGAATGCTCTGGGACAGGATACATTTTTTCCTGGAAAAGACCCATAGATGATGCCGATTCCATGAGACCATAGACTATTTGTTTGCTGTATGATTATTTGGTGAAATTATTAACTAAGTCAAATACTTTTAAGTAAAGATTAAAAACATTTAGTACAACAAGGGCAGTCCACAGCAGCTGGATTTCCCCAACAATCCGCAGTCAATACGTCCAACAATAAATCACAAACACTCTCTGGTACAATGCCTACTATTTCATTGACTTCAATAGTGAACTCTTTCAGGTTATCTAGGTTCTCAAACTCATACCCAAGTTGCAAATCACCGGAGAATAGATTGTTGTTGAAATGTGCTATTTCCAAGGTCTTCATTGATCCTAACCATGATGGGAATGATCCCTCCAGTCTGTTGTTGTTCAGATAGAGTTGCTTCAGTTCCGTCAGAAGCGAGAAAGACTCGCGCAACTCCCCAGAAAGCTTGTTGTAAGACAAGTCAAGCACACGAAGATTCGTGGCACTTGCAAGAGATAGAGGGATGGCAGAGTTGAGCTCGTTATTTCTTGCACTCAGCACTTGAAGCTTGGGGTGATCCCCATAGCTAAGAGGTATGGCACCAGTGAAAGAATTCTTATCAAGGTAAAGTTCTCTCAACCTCTGCGATCCAAATTCAGGTAGGGAGCCTGTGAAGAAGTTGTCGTCGAAGTGAGCTGTTTCGAGGATCGTTGCGTCGGAAAAGTTCGGGAGTTCACCATAAAAGTCGTTCTGCTGAAGACGCAAGTTGACCAGAGTCTCCATCATGCCGATCAATGCAGGTAACGTTCCACCAATGGCGTTGTTATCGATAAGCAAGGTATGAAGGTTGTTGAGGCTGATAAAGGATGTTGGAAAGGCTCCTGTAAACCTGTTATTGCTCAGCCGAACATAAGACAGGGTAGGGATGCCACCAAGGCCATGGGGGACTTGACCACGGAATCGATTGTTCGCCAAATCTAAATTTGCGAGTTTTGTCAATCCATCAATGTTGGTCCCGATCTCTCCTGTTAGCTGGTTGTCACTAACAGAGATCGTGCGCAACTCGGAGAGTCTTGAAAATGTTTGTGGGATTGACCCAACAAGCTGATTACTTCCCAGTTCGATTCTACGAAGAGTTTCGATGTATCCAACTTCTTCTGGTATTGAACCATCAAGATAATTTGTAACAAGGTTCAAATAGGTGACGGATACAATATTGTTTGCATCCAACTCACAGTAGACGCCATTCCACAGACATTCATGGCCACTTTTCCAATTCGTGTTGTTGAGCCACTTGTCACCATTTGTAGCATAGTATAGAGTCACGAGAGCATATCTTACTCCCACACGCACTGGTACTTCAACATTGTATTTTGTCCTTTCCTCTAGCAACCAGGCCTTTGCTTTTGATTGTGGAGTGTCTGAGTTGCTCAGAACTCCTGCATCAGGAGTGATTTTTTCGATAATATTCTGGTAATCATCTGCAGAAAGTGGCTTCAGTGATGTTCCATCAAAACCACCTTGTAATACTGAGTGATCAATCTCTGGCGGTGGCGGCAGCGGATAAACTGGAGCATCGGCCTTGATATGGTTGCTGTCTGGAATGTTTTCCTTTATTGTTGCATCAAATGTCTCTTCTTTGTTTGGGTTTTCCGCCGTTTCATTTCCACCACTAAAATAGAGGACAGAGCAGCCAACCAAGAAAGCCACTACAACTGTCACAATAATTCCCAATATCCTTCTATCTTTGTACCAAACTAATTTGTCAACATAGTCAGCATTTGCATTCCAATTTTTGTTATATTCGTTGATATCACTGAAACTGCAATCATCTACAACCTTCAATTCAATCTCAGAACTTGTTTGCCGACTAACAACACTTTCTTCTTCTTCTTCGTAATCACCAAGAGCACTTTCATCTCCCCAATCGATAGAATCACATCGTGACAGGGTTTTATATTTGCTTTTCGCCTTCTTCTTCTTTGATTTGGAAGTTGACGCACTTGATTCACGCCTTGGTGATTCCATCATTGCACTATTTGATCTCCCAATATTATTAAGGTTGTAATCTTTGGGTAACTCTTTGTCGCTGTGTGGCTGCATCAAGTTTTGCACCCAACCCCCGAAACCGGTAGGTTTTCTCCTTGTAGGAGACGATCCTGTCACTTGCGCATAGAATCCCTGTTGGTTAGTCTTTCCACCAGATTTCTTTGATCGTGATGCATTGACAAGTGCAGCTGGACTCCAAGAGAGTGGCGATGGAGTTTCATCATTAGGATCTAGAACATTTTCTTCGTGAGCAAAACTTTTTGCCCTCTCAATTTGAGATCGTAGCTCTGCTTCGCTCGAGATAGTGGCTCTGCTGGCGTTAGTTTGAGCTTCAAACAGAGAAGGCTGAAATACAGTTTGGAATACGGATGATCTTCTTCTACCATCCATATCTACATCTTCGTCTTCTTCCTCATATTGTTGCTTTTTACGTTTGTCTTTTTTGTCCTTCTTCTTTTTCTTCTTCGATCTCCTCTTCTTTGGAACATCTTCATCATGAATCACTGCAACTTCATCCGAATCAAGACGAGAGGGTGGTGGTGCTTTCTGGCTCAAACGATTATTTGCCAACTCCAACACATCGTAGTATTCTTGGTAACGCGGAGAATGTTCCCGGCGTTGAACAGGCGAGAGTTCCCCTCTATTTGATTCAATTGGGCTTATTCCCTGGTCATTTTCGTGCTTCCACACAGGATTCAGTGCCTTCGGAACAACAATATCTGCCAAGTCATCAATGGGAGGAGGAGTGGATGTACCAGTAGTAGACCGAGTCCCAACCGCTGCTGCGGCATATTCAAAGTATTCGCTTGGAGATCGGAGCTCATCGTCAAGCTCGTCATCGTAGCCATCGCCGCTGCTTGCAACACTACCGGCGTAAGAATAGCCGGAGCTATGACTTTCCATTGTTTAATAGATAACAAAATTGAATACTATGCGTAGAGATCGTGTGAATGTAAACTTACGATGTTTATGGGCCATTGCAAGAAGACATGCAGATGCTTCGCTGCCGTGCGAGATGGCTCGGCATGCAAAAAACGACAGAGAAGCCCTTATAAAGATACACATCTTATGACCTTTACTTTCAATCAACCAAAAATCTTAGGATCCGTTCGCCGTTCGTCGTTGTATGTCGTTGCGTTGCTTGTTGCTTGGACGACAACAACAACAACAATGCTCAACGATATATACGGTCAAATCAAAAACTCGAAGGCAAAAGGCAAAGGATGATAATAAGGAGAGATCGGGAGGTGCACCAGCTACCAACGATGAGCGATAGCAGCAAATTTGTACAATCTCAGGATTCCATTTTTGGCAAAGATGTATCAAATGAAAAATGTGGTTGGTTTGGTCATAGAACGCCCTTGGTGCTTGGAGCAAAGAACGACAAGCAATCACTGAAACGGCTCAAGCAAAAGTGTCATTTGAGTGTGCCACCTCAACTTAGATGTGCAGTCTGGATCTCATCTGTTGCAAGAGTTGCCAATCCTCAACTGCCCATCACTGAAACCGATGCGTATGGAACCATCGGGAACAAGAAGAGCATCGAGATGAAATGGGAATTTGCCCTTAATGCAGTCTTCCCTAACCCAGCAGATCGAGACGATGCTGTTGCACCAGATCTTGGACTTACGCAAGAGGTTCTTAACCAGCTCATACACAATGACTATCCTATACCGGAAGAAGGCGCTAAGCAATTAACACTTGTTTTGTGCGCATTGCAGCAAGTTGTTGGCATTGAGTATAGTCCAACCATTCCAGACATTGCCACATTACTATTGACACACATGCCTGCCTGCTATGCATATGCAACAATCTCCGAAATGATCAATGATACTTCGCAATACATACCAGTCTCGCAGAAGGAATACTACTCTTGGTGCAAAACATATGAATTCTATGTCCAGAAACAAAGCTCAGCTCATTTCAAAGTTATGACAAATTGCGGTGCTTTGAAGCCTGAAGGTCTGGATCCGATATTCAAACGCTTCTTCATTTCAATATTGAAGCGTGAGGATGTCCTTCACTTTATGGATATCTTCATGGTGGAAGGTTGCAAAGCTTACTTCCGTATGTCACTTTCTCTGATCAAGCTCATCTCTAAGAATGAACTCAAGCATTTGAAACTCACCGACTCTGAATCATGGTGGAATGAAATTCGAAAGAAGACCTTCCATCCTAACTTTACGCTTGCAAAGCATCTTGATATAATGTATCCTAGAGTTGGTAAGGTTGTACTGAACTTGAACAGAGGCAATGCTAGTACCTTAAAGCTTTATCCCAATCGTAGGATGCTACGACGAGCATTGAAGTATCACGAAGCATGGGCAGTTGAAAACATGCCAATCTACGTTGATGAGACTCCACCGAAGCCATTAGGATATATTCTATCCGACGATAAACCCGTCACACTTGCAAAACCAACAATTGTGCGATCAAATTTAGCAAAATGGCTACCAGTCTCCCTGAAGACAACCAAGCTTGATTTGATATACTCCTCAGAGATTAATGGGTGTTCACTTGCATCATTTTACAATCAATGTAACCGATACAAGAACACGATAGTCTTGATCGAAGCAATTGTAGATAACACAACTGCAACCATTGGGATGTTTGCTTCTCATGCTTGGAAGGTCAATCCTGCAAGCTATGGTGATGGAGAATGTTTCCTGTTTCGAGCAGATCCAGATCCAAAGTGCTTTAATTGGACACCTGATTTTTCCGGCATCGATAACTTCGAAGCTCAGGCAATTCGAGAACAATATATGGTGGCCAAATCAGATTTTCTTGCCATGGGAGCAAATGCGGGTGGCACTAATGGGATCCGTTTAGACCAGGATTTCATAATTGGTGAGAGCTATTCAGCTCTTGGGTTTGACAATGAGCCCCTACCTGGCCATGATCGCAACAAATTTGAGATCGGTGCTGTGGAGGCCTATCGTCTGATAAGAGAAGTGGATGGGAATGCTATTGGCGAAGAAGAAAAAGTTTGGGATCTAAATGGATTGTAAGTAATAGTAATTAGTGTACTACATGTATTTACACCATTCGTTTAGCCCATCAAAAGTCGGTTGGCCGCAGCTTCAATATTATTATCAGTTTGCTGCAATGCCCTGATCACGGACTCTCTATCAAAGCCCATTGATGTAAGCTGTGCGATTGCTTCCTCTGGAGGTGGCGGAGGTGGTCGTGGAGGTTGCGCCGGTGGTGCCGCTGCTCTTGTCCCAGTTGGAGCACGTCTCGTTCGATTTGCTCCACCACGTTGTACTGAACGAGACATCATAACTGCAGGGGCATCATCTGTGATAACTTTTCCAATAAGTCCAGCGATTGTGTACACAAAGTCGGGTAGCTCAGTCTCACTCCATTTCACCGCCAACATTCCAGAGATGAAGCCAAAGAAAGTGGGAGTGATAGTGCTCAAACCGCCACTCAAAATAACTTGCGCACAAAGCCCATAGATGATAGATTTTTCCGAAAAGTCATAACCAAGTACTCCAAAGAACTTCGGATGCATTCGTGGTGTGAATTTGTGAAATAGTCCGAGAACTGCGCCAAGCTGTGGATATGGACCAGAGTACCTCTCGATATCAAAGAATATATTGAAGAATAAAAGCTCCATAACAGTTGATAGAATAGATGTGTAAACGATAAATGCACCAAACTTTCTGCTTCCCATCTCACGCTCAAACCTCCGAAGTAGTGGACATAACGCCAATAGCCCGAATATTAATTCGCCCATGCTCCCGAACGTTAAATTGCAAACGAATATTCTATAGAACTGTGCATGGTCAAATATTTTAGTCGTATCTGTTGGTATTTTATAGCAAGAGATCGGAAGCGTTAGAAGAGGCAGCGATAATTCAACATTGCCTAATTTTCTGGATATGACATGACATGATTCGCAAATCATTATCATCTTTTCGACTCACCGAAAATTAATGCCTGGTGCATTTTATTCATTTCTGCCACAATATATGTGACAACAGCAGTTATGGCTATGGCCTTCGAAACGGGAGCCCCAAGGAACCATACCGCTTTTGGATTGGACAGAGACGACATTATTTGCAAATAGTTAGATAGGCTGGTTTTTGTGCCATGATCAAGAAGTAACAAAAAGCAAAGAAGTAGCAATAGCAGCAAGCTACCGGTATTAATTATCTACTTATGTGGGACGTATAAGACGTAAGTATCGTGCTTGCTTATTTAATACGCACGTGCGTTACTGGCAACCTCGTTGCGTTGGTATTCTGTTGGTATTTGTATTGTGCCGGCCGGCAGCAATTACTCAGCAATTAGCAGGTGCCTCTCTAGCTCACAGTTGAGTAGCGTGGAAAGGAAAGGAGGTCTTTATTAAGTATGGCATTCTAAGAGAGAGTGTGTTCTCTGAGGAGAGAGAGGGAGGGCTGGCCTTGAGTCGACTCTCAGGGAAGAAATATTTCCTTCCACTCAAATTCAAAATATGTGGAGCGAATTCATTATTCCACTGCACCATCATCCAATTGCTTTCACTTCTCATCCAAGCATTCCATCGTTTAGACGAACACAATCAACTCATCAATCATCGAGTCTTTTGCCGAGGCTCTCGGCTGGTCCGCATCTACAGGGCAAAGATGAGGTATTTCTTCTTGGTCAGAAACCAACAATGGAAAGTGCTGGCAGCAATGGATTAGTAGGAGAGGCCTTTTCGATAATAAGGAAAGGTGGCATTTGTATTAGACACAACTTTATCTATGCTACTGAGGTAACAGCCCTTCAAAATGATATATCACAGTTGTACAAATCCGATCAATTTAAACCCAGCGGCCTTTCCAATCGGATTCAAGGAGATAAAAACGAATTTGGAGAGGCAGATCGGTTGACTTGCACCATTACTCCTACGCTGTTGAAAGGAGAAGCACAGTATTCATACGTTCGCAAAGTTGTGGAGGATAAGCTTGATATTTTGAAGCATGAACTACAAAATCTACTCCAAGAACAGAATGCTATTGATGCCTTGTCAATGGATTTATCAGAAATGTATTACAGCATATCGCCTAAAGGATCTATTCTTCCCAGACATCAAGATGAGAGACACGAAGATACAAAGGGTGAAAAGGGATGGATGCATGACACAAGAAGGAGTATTTCGTGGTTGATATATTTAAATAATGATTGGAATGCATTTGTCGATGAAAATGGGATAGAAGCTTGTGAGGAAAGTCAAAATGGCGGAGCTGGTGGACAGTTTCGTGCTTACTGTCGAAAGTGTAGCAGCAATACGCAATGTGGGTCGCATGATGGAAATTTACAGGTTGGATGGTTGCGTTCACAACGCTCACGACATCTTGAATTGTCGGAAAATGCTCAAGATGATTCATCATTAGAAAGTATAGAGGATTATTTTGAGCCGATTTTCTTAGACAGCTGGGTCAAAATGCCGTCCACTCTCTCGGGTGATATGGATAATGATTCCTATGAGGTTGATGCTGGCTATGGCAAACTGAAGTGGCGACCAATGTCAGCTTTATATCGCATTAAGAATCCGATCAATAATCACGATGAGTCCGGTTTCAATCGAGACCTTATGATGTCCGTGTCTAATCGCAAACAATTGACGACGGTAGTGAAGTATCCAAATCGAGAATATTTGTCAGAGCCTTTCGGTGCGGATAGTCCAAAATGGCCCAAAGAAATCGACTTAGAACCTTCTGAATTTATCGAGGNCAGAGCCTTTCGGTGCGGATAGTCCAAAATGGCCCAAAGAAATCGACTTAGAACCTTCTGAATTTATCGAGGAGAGAGATTAAGGCGGAGAGTGCTATTGGAGTAGGTCCGATGAGGATATAGCTTTGTGAAGCCGTGAGGAGAGATTAAGGCGGAGAGTGCTATTGGAGTAGGTCCGATGAGGATATAGCGAGGAGCCATGAGGAGATAGTGTCGGGGAGCCCGATGAGGGACCGAGAGAGGATGAGTCACCAGGGGAAGAGGCCCGAGAGGGGACTGGTGAAGGAGGAGAGCAACTCCGAGAAGGAGAGCAAGAAAGGGAATGGAATGTCGTGGAAGACCGCAAGGGACAATGCCCCTACGACGACCCCAAGAAGGAACTTACCTGAAGTTGTGATGGATGATCCCGACATGATAGTGGTTGGAAAACAAAAGATGATGAGAAGCAATTCAGCTGTGGAGATGGTATTGGTTTCATTGATGAAAACTTTATGCCATCGTTGACCGCTTGGTGATCTTGAGATCGAGCCAATGCGGGCAAACAATGCTGACGTGGTGCCGATGCATCATCTGTGTGGCTCTCCTGAAAGGAGAAACGTGCGACGTGCAGAAAGTGCTCAAAGTGAGTATTGTAAGCAGCCTAACCAGCTGGAGCGATGCGCGAGTACTTGGCGACAGATCCCTGGTCTGTGGGTCTGCGTCTACCTATGAGGCTTTAGCATCTCAATTATCTGACCGGAGCATTCGACAAAGATTTTATGGAGTGGAGGACATAAAAGGGCAAGACGTCAATATTGTTGATGTTGAACCTACGGCTGGTACTCTCGTTCTGTTTGACTCTGTGGTAGTCCCTCATGAAGTTTTGGAAGTCACTCGTGGAGAAAGGCTTGCGGTTGCCGGATGGTTCCATGAAATACAGCAACCATTTCCAGATTGGTATGGAACTTAGATTGTCATGTTGGATTCATACTTATACTGGAAAGAAGCCTCTCATTCCAAAGATGTGACGAAGGTATGCGAAAAAGGGGTGTGCAAAAAAGGGATGCCCAGCTTTTGAATTACTCCTAGTGGAAATTGACGCTTTTAGATTTGCAAATGATACAAAACATGGTAAACAATATCTCTACTAATCACTGCAAAAGACCTACTAGGTGGCATCTCTTGTTGCATTCCTTTGTACTCGGCATTCCTACAAATAGGCCACGACAACAGGACGAAGCATCTTGCAGCATCACGGTCAAAGTACCATTCACACCCTCAACGTTCGCTCCTGGCGACATGGCCGTTTCTTCGTCCACATTTACATCGACATCGAAACGTACACTCGCCTTTGCCTTTTTTTCGTCCTCCACTTCCGTTTCTGTTTCTAACGGAGAAGGAGGCAATTTGACAGTATCTCGATAACCTCGCAAGGACAACGCTGTTGTGATTGAATGTGAGATCTAGTGATTCCGTTGTAGCTTTATTACGCAGACGTGGTCCAAAAATTAGGTGTGTAGGTAGTTCGAAAAACTTAGTCTTCTGTGTTTAGGTCTCCGTCCAGTCTATTAGAGCCGATCAATAAGTCAATGAACTAACTCTATTTCGAAGCGGGATGTCAAGTACGATAATGGGTCTCAAAGAGTTTGGTCTTCTGTCTATTGTATGTTTCTCAACTTTGCCTTTGATTGAAGGTTACCGTCCTTATCTATCCACAAGGTGCAAATGAAATCAAGAATCAAGACGCATTCTCAGGCTTGGCCCCAGCAATCGTAGTCACAGCTTCACTACCCTCACAGATCTCCTTAGCCTTTCAGGTCTTCTTAGTCTTTCAAGATACATGTCGGTTTTCTCGTCTCGGCTAAAATCATCCTTGTTGCTGTATTCGAAGCGTTTCCTGTACAAGGACATCCATCCAAGGACCAACAGACTTGTCCGTCCACATTTTTTGTGAGATACGCAGGATAGAGCGATTGCATCAGCCGGACGGCATTTTTCTTCCTTTACCCCTCCTCCCAGCCGCTTGTTTTCTTGCCTGTTGGGGTGGCATCTCTCCTTGTATCTGAGTAGGTTTGTCTTCTAGCTGGAGTGGTTGTTGTTGTTGTTGCTGCTGCTNGTGGCATCTCTCCTTGTATCTGAGTAGGTTTGTCTTCTAGCTGGAGTGGTTGTTGTTGTTGCTGCTGCTGTTGCTGTTGATTTTGCACCAAAAGAGGTGAAGGTTTCTCCCGCTTCTTCACCCTTTTTACTTCCAGCACACCTTCCATATAACTCTGATGGTCAGGGGCTGCAAATGGATTCGATCGTTTGTGTGAATCAGGGTCCATCTTATCAGGACGGAGCCCATACTTCGTCATGACGGGTCCTCGTTTCGTTTCCAAATCGTTGTTACTACTTCTTCTTGTAGAATTATTGTGAAATGATAATGTCGATTTGATAATGGATGAGAGTATCGTGACTACCAAAATTGCAATTAACTTTGATTTAAAGCTTGAGTTCTTGCATATATATCGGATCATTTCAATATTTGTCCATTGATCTGGTGGAAGTTGTTGTCGTTGTCGTTGCTGCTCTTTGTCGGTTTGGAACCATTTTTCTCTCCAACTTTTACGACTGTTGCTTGAGGAAGTAGCAGGTAATTCTACATCATAACGCTCGTACAATTTTGAACGCGATGAACGAGAAGATGACCCAGCGCTATTTGGAGCCATTGCAAAGGTGGTGGGTGGGTAGGAGCAATGGTACCATGGTCATGGTCACAATAACTCACAAGTTACGTATTACGTGACGGGGGGTTTAAATCACAGTATGCTTATTGTCTTTCTTGATTGACACAGTCACCAATCACGTCAATCGTCCGTGCACAAAATCTCTTGAATAAATAATAAATCTATCTCCATGGAGGACGCCGATAGCCCTATGCAATACTTACATAATAATATCTGCAAGAGCTTTCGACATTGAAGTATACCAACAAGTCATATATTTCCACCATGATGGCCGAAGTAGGAAAAACAGTAATGGAGCCAGAGGCATCCACTCTTAACATGGTCGAATACGACTTTGAAAATTACGCCCTCACTCAAGGAATTCCCGAGACGCTCGATCCACTCCCCTACCGCAAGGCCGGGTCCGTCTTTGCCACGGGAGATGAAGCCGAACCACAATTGACTAGTGCCAAGCACGATCCGCGATTACGTACGGTAGTGTGTCGTCATTGGCTGCGTGATTTGTGTATGAAGGGTGCAGCTTGTGAATTTTTACATCAGTATGATTTGAGTAAGATGCCCTTATGTCGGCATGGGGATCGGTGTAAGGTGAAGGACTGTCCGTTTCGTCATATTAGTGAGGCTGATCGTCTGGAGTGTGTGTTTTATAGTCAGGGCTTTTGTATTCATGGGCCGTTTTGTAGGTATAAGCATGTGAGGAGAGAGCGTATTGATCTGCCCTTGGTGGCGGACTTTACATTGGGACTGTCTCAGATGCAGGCTGGGAAAGATGGAGTGACTGTGAGAAGACCTGCTCCCAAACCGAATGAATTCTTCAAAGTGAGCTTATGCAAGCATTTTCTCAGTGGGGAATGTCCATTTGGTGATGGATGTCACTTTGCTCATGGAGAAGCAGAGATTCGAAAGTTTCCCAAACCTGGACAAGAAGAGAATAAAGCCCCAGATGGGGAGAAAGAATTATCGGACAATATGTTCGATAATCAGGAGACTACAACCTTTGACTATTATCAGGGGGGTCAGTCGGGTGGGGGGCGACCCACTCCGATCTTGGAGCCAGAGATGGCTTCCTTCTACATTCTTCGTGCGGCAACTTATCGTGATTGTTCCATATCAACCGTGAAGGGAGAGTGGTATGTTCAAAAGAAACACGCAGAGTCTATCAACAAGGCAGTGAATGGCAAGAGGCAGGTCATGGTATTTTTTACTGTTGGTGATAGTTTTCATATACAGGGGGCTGCTTTGGTGAAATCTACCGCTTCATATGTCAAATCAGCGGATCGCAAACATCATAGCTCAAAAGGTGAAATGACTTCTGCAGATAAAGATGGTCCCTTCTGTTACCGTTTCAAATGTGAATGGTATAGAACTTGTGAGCTACCAACATCAACGGCGTTGGAAGCTGCACCAGATTTATTGTTGCCAACATCTGCTACGCAGTACTGCCAGGACATGACGTCAAAGACGGGAGAAGCTGTTATGAAGGCGATTTGGAATTCACCTCTTTGCACTTTGTACGAAAGCTGGAACGGTACAGAGAAGCCACCAGTCGGTGATGCAATCCTCTTTGACTTTAAATGTCCGCTTCCAGACGAAATAGCTTGGCCAACGATGCCAACTCCAGGATTCATTTTTGGATGCAACTCTCAGACTATGGATGAATGCTTGGGGCGTGGCTTGTTTGGACTCCCTGCGCACATGAAGATTGCTGCATCAGGAATCCGACCGGGGTCTTCCATTTTCCTCTACCACGTGTCTATAGGACGAATCTTTGGTGTTTTCGAAGCTCTCACCACTGCGCAGATGAATCTCGAGCCCAAAGCCTTCTCGAAAAATCCCAAGGCCACAACATCTCCGTTCCCAGTTCAAATAAGGGTACGCATCAGTCTAGAATGCGCACCAGTGGAGGATGACAACGAAGCTTTAAATGATATTTTGAGATCACGTGTTGGAGGAAGGATCGGACCGCTCACTGTGGCTCAAGCAGAAGCGTTGGCAAGTTTAATCGCGCAACAGTGCGGTGCTTTGAGTTACATGTCTGAGTATCGACAAGGGGTAGAGTCAGGAGCTATGAACGTCCCGGCTCCTCCCATTGCGTTACCACCTCGAAAAATCATGCAGCAGTTACATTCATAAACTACGTTATCAGTCATACAATAATGGTTTTGTTAATCTATTTTTTTTTTCATCTTATTCTTTTTCATCCTTATCTTCGCCTTCGTCACCCTCATCCGTCTCTGTTTCGGAATCGTCCTCTGAATTAGCATCCTCCTCCACTGCCGCCTCTTCCTGCTCTAGGCTTTCGACATCAGCAATCTTTGTTAGGATTGAATCATCTACAACTCCCTTTGTCCACCAGGCTGCAGCATATGGACCAACAATGGCACTTTGTGTAAAGGCAGCACCCCCAATTGACAAGGAGATGTCAGTAGCTAACTTCAAAGTACTCAACTCGGGACCTGCAACAGTCTGTAACCGCTTCAAATACTTGCGTGCAGCACGTTTCTTCATATTAAACTCGGGTCGACAGCTTCTCTTGACTAGCACTTTCACCAAACCTTCCGTTGTCCGAAGAGTTTTGTACAGTAACTTTTCATCTTCACCTTCATCCCCTGAGGCTTTCTCCTTGATTTCAATTTTCAATTGCATACCCTTTTCTTCCATTTCAGTCAAAGCCAGTTGAATCTCACTCAATACTTGATCTACCAACTCTGTCTCCACCGCAAAGTAAAGCCCCGTCTTCTCGTCAATGATTTGATCTGCAACAAAAATAGCGGCATGAAGCCTTGGCTTTCCATACAACACCTTGTAATTTGGAACACTCGAACGAATCATCCCCTCAACTGCGGCCCTTGCCCCAACCTTTTGGAGGACAAATCGATTATTACGTCTGAATTCTTTCAAGGCAGTTGCAATTACTTTGGCATCCTTCTTCTTTCCAGGCCGAGCAGACTCGCATAATTTGACAAAATCAGATTGACGGATGAGTGCGGCACCATTGGCGGCGTACTTTTGTAGAACAAAAATCGAGTGACCGGGCGTGATAACGTCGAGATTTGCCTGTTCGAGAGCACTTGGTCGGCGATTTGTGGATGATGGTTCTTGTGCCACTGATGAAAAGGCGAAGCGATGATGATGTGATGACGCCAATTGCGTTGAAGACATCAAATTTTGAAGTCCGGCTGTGACCGTCTCCTTCGGCCTGTACACAAGTTTATTGGCACGCAAGAAGCACCTAGCCCGAACTAAAGCTTGATTATTCATTGTCCGTGGTGGTATTAACGCTATGATGCGCCCGAGTGTTGCTGTTACTACTACCTATCTCTTATTTGTTTCTTATCTTCATGCTTTATGATGCTACTTACCGCTATCGTAGCTGGTCCGAAGACTGTGTCTCCATCCTCAATCTGCTCGGGCCAGATTTGATACACG
>JALLBH010000230.1:0-48986 GCA_036940005.1 Skeletonema menzelii | reverse complement strand
ATTCCTACAGTGAGCAGATTCTACGTGGATTTCATACCATTGGAATGCCTCTTATGTAGATAGGGGGTCGAGCTGACGTTTTCCCTTTATCCCTCCTGCCTTTACCCCCCAGGAAAGGGTTAAAGACACGGCGCACTCGTGAATAAGTACTTACGGCCTCGATTCCCGCAGCGAAATCTGAATGGAGTAATAGGAGTACTTATTAGATAAGTAAAAGGGGCTGTAAACTTGATTTGTCTTGCCATACAGGATTACATAGTCGTGAAATCCAGTATCCTACATCTACCGGCGATGAGAGCAAAACTTTCAAATTCAACTCAAATACAGTCAATAGAAAACTGCATGGCAGCAACTTGAGGTTTACTTTTCATTGACATTTTGTTGTACCAATTCCAATGTGAATTTGAATCAAAATTGGTCGCGATTGTTCCTCCAGCATTTTACTCCGCCTCCGATTGAAGCTGCCTTATGGTACCTATTGCCCTTAGACCTCCTCTACGATAGTCGTTTGCATGTCGACCCCCCAAAGTTGCTTAGAGGACATCACTTGATTATTGCATAACGATCAAGAAAAGAACTCCTCTACTCGTTAATGCCCCATAAGGTTTGATATTTAACGATTAGACCTCCTTCAGTTCACAACATCAACAGATATCAACGCCTCGTCGTGACGCATAACTCTGTTTCATCAAAACTTGAGCAAACAACAACGACAAGACAACGCTGTAAACTTCACAGCTCTTCCTCGCGACTACCACAAGATCACCACCGTTGACTTACAATGACAAACGTCAAAAAAATTCTAACCTCCGCTCAGTATCGACCATACACTTCTTCCAGCTCGAACGAGAGTTCATACTCCAACACGTTCTTGATGTGAAACCTTCTGTGGACAACGTATTTGATCAAGCTGATGATGATGTTATCCCTTTGCTGCCCCAAAAGTACCGCGAGCTTGTTCTTTCTGATGACTGGTATGTTCCAGGCAAAGCTCAGCGGAAGAAGAGGAAGCATAGGAAAAGTCACTGCAAGATCAGTTTCAGTGGTAAGTAACTACTAAAACTCGTCAGTGCCTCTCTGCTAATGCCTGTGCCTGTGTGCTTACCATACTAATGTATTGATTTTTGTCCTTTTCTTTGCAAACAGATCTCTCCAAGAAAGTGGCCTTGTCTTGGAGAGAGGCTGAAGACAAGGTGAAACTGTTTTGTGCCGTGGTATCAGACATATTGATGCATGAGTACAAGAAAGCTCAGCACAAGCAAAGAAAGGATAGCATAAGTTCTGCAGAGACCGAAGACTCTTCGACTTCATCACGGGTCACCAAGACGAGGAATGTCAAGAAGAAGGCAAGTCGATCCAAAACCTTGATGCCAAGCCAAGTAGTCTCCTCAACAACTACAGAGGAAGTTGTCACCGATCCAATCATCTCGTCAACTACCCCGTCTTTGATCGACACAGCTCCTTGCACACAAGCAGTAATGAGACAAGTATCGAAAATGTCAGCGGCGGCGGCAATTATTTCAGATTCGTCAGTAGAAACTACCTCTTGGCCATCGGTAGGACAGCTATCGCTTCCGCTTTCTTTATATCATCAGAATTATGCTTTCAGCCAAGTCGATATCGACGACAACGCCTTGTGGACATGTGGAATGCTTTTGATGACTAATGGGTAGCAATTGTAATTTATTTATGAACTGATTATTGTGACTTTAGAAAAGCGGCCGCTCAAAACACGGCCCTCCTTGGATCAGCCTTTCCACTCTCGAATGCACCACGGAATTTTTCCGAATAGACATGAACAGACTTTGCAGTTTTTGCCACGGCCGCCAAATAGGACAAGAGCATTGTATCAGTATAATCATTTTCCAATTCCGCAAGTGGTCGCGCTGTTGATCCTTCCTTCAAAGCAGCAAGTACAAGAGGCAATTGCTGCAACAAACCATCAATGCTACGTAGAAGAGCATTGTCAGGGGGCAGCTCCCCCTTTTCCACCTTTTGGAGGAATTCCAATAGCACGGTCATGCGGTCATTCATGGATCGGATGCTAGATTGAAGTGAGTCAAGTTGCATCTCCAACTCGGATGGTCCCCGTTCAAAGCTAGGTTGGAAATCTTTCTTGTCATCACGCTTGTTACTGCTACTTCCTCCTCCCTTTTTATCGTCCTTATTCAAAGATGCCTCCTTTTCCTTCTGCTGTGCAGCCGAACCAGCAACATTCGACGGCTGTGTCTGAAACACCCGCTCCACAGCAATCCGTTCAGGTTCGTGCGTTTCCAACTCAAACGTGGCATTGACAAATGCTGATCCAACCACTGTTCCTCCCTCGGAAACGAGTGTTTCATAGACAGTGAGCGGTAATGTATCATCCAATGAGCTACCCGAAGAAGAAGGCTTTTTATCATCATCTGAGGAGGAAACACCCGTGTATTGGGGAGAAGCAGCATTCATCAAGACAAATAATGGACTTTCCACCCCCTCTCCGCAATATTGAGCCATTTCTTCTTGATTCATACGCAAGTCGTCATCAGTGGGGACAATGTCCACTGAAGCATCATTCATTGCTTCGTTACTGTTGTCGGTGTGCACTCGATACCACCCAACGACCTGGTGTCGAGGAAATACTTTTTGATGCAGATCAATTTTACGTAAAATATTTTGACGGTGGGGTGAATCTTCAGACGTTGCTAGCCCCTTTTCGGGATATTCCATCTCCTCCGCATCGACAATTGATATACTATGAGCATCCTGGTTGCCAAAGAGAAGTCCTACGACGGGAGCTGAGGGTGGGAGGGCGGATCCGCCGGTGACGACGCGGGTGTGATGGTCGGAGATTCCGATGATGGCCAAAGGGTGACATTTTATGGACTTGGTGGTGACGGCATCGGCGGCTGATCCTGTCTTGGATGGAGATGATGTGGATGTTACTGGGGCGTCAATTTCCATGGTTGTTTGCTTCTGTTATTGTATTGGATCTTTAGCTGTTTTGATTGCATTTTGTATTTTTGTAATGGGTACAATACGGAAAAAACTCCGTAAGTTACGAAAATTGGGAAGTTTCACGCGGTCTCTGGCTAGATTTTCTATCCAACCTATTGCGGTAAATACCCGCGATGATGTCATGAGATGGCGTCAGCGCGCGCGGAAGTGGATAGTGGATGCCGTGCCGGCCATGGCGAAGAGGTAGGTGTGAATAGTGCTCCTCATTAGGAGTTCAACAACACAATACAAACAAAATGGTCTCCTTCCGAACAGTCTTTGTTGCCTCGATAGCCTGTGGAGGCGCTGCCGCATTCTCACCAAGTGGCATCTCCTCCTCCAACCTCAACTCAAGAACAAGACTTGAATTGCACGCCACATCATCGATCCAAGATCGCTTCTCTGCTGCTGCCACAACTCTCCTTTCCTTCACACTCCTAACAACCCCTCTACTGACCACACCACAATCTGCATTTGCCGAAGATCCGTCGAAGGGAGCCAGCGTTGCCGCGAACAGTAAAATCACCACTGGTGAGTAATCATATATCATCTCCTCTCTTGAAGATTGTTGTTTCGTTTACCTTCAACTAATTCTTCACACAGGCGGTGCCTCAACTCTCCAATCCGGGCGTACAATCGCTATCACACGAGGTGTCAACCTCGACAGATCAGACTTTAAAGGACAAAATCTAAAGGTTCGCACGGTTTCTTCATTTCATTTACGATCATTTCTTCTATATCGGTGATGTCTTCTCTAGTGCTGACTTCTTCTGCTTCTCCTCTCCACTCTCCATCCAGGGTGTAGCATTTCAACAGTCTATCGTTCGAGATTCTGACTTCCGTGGAGCCAATTTGGTAGGAGCCAGTTTCTTCGATGCTACAATTGATGGGTCGAACTTCGAAGGTGCAGATATGTCCCTGTGCAATTTGGAAATGGCACAATTGAACCGTGCCAATTTGAAGAATGCCGTGATGCGTGAAATGTATGTGAGCGGATCGACATTGTTTGAAGGAGTAAAGGATATTGAAGGATCGGATTGGAGTGACACAGAGTTGAGGAAAGATCAAAAGAAGTATTTATGTGAGCATCCCACGGCAAAGGGGACGAATCCTGTGACTGGGGTTGATACTAGGGAGAGCTTGATGTGCCTCGATTAGTTTGACTATTGTAATGATTTTTACAATTGAATAAATAGCAAGTTACGTCTCTGTTTTGCATGAGTTCAACGACTCTTGATTGCATAACATCATACGTCAGAGTAAAGCGCATTCCCTCCTGTCACACGATTTCTTCTCCCGCGGCTACAGCAGCGACTACTGGCGTATTCTTGCTCAAATGATCCTTGCAAATGAATTGCCCTCGACACATGGGACAATCTAAATTATAATTCAAACACTTGTCCTCGTCAATCATTCTTGCTAGCTCCATTTCTTGTCCTTTCAACTTCATCCATCCCAATCTAGTCAACCAACGGACAATGCACTCTTCGTGAAAGACGTGAGTACAATCATTGCTAGATGCCCAACAAACCTTGTCAGACATTTCATATTCGTCATGGCAGATAGCGCAAAGATTGGGCACATTTCTTGTCTCCAGAATATTCAAGCATGTTGTTTCGTTTGTAGTATCAATTCCATTGGTACTGGATACGCATTGTTGTCCTGGTAGTGGCACGCATATATGAGAATATTGCGTTTTGTCATGATTTATTGCGTCGTGATTTATTGTGCCCTCCTCTACATCTATCTGTTGTGGGTTTTCTTCTTCTTCGCTTTTGGAGTGTTCGGTCGATATACAAGATGCTGTTGATTCTTCCTCTACAGTTGAGGCCAATCCTGTCATGTTATGCTTGTTCAACGTCTGACGAGAAGTTATAAAGTATATTGAAATAATTTTCATGATGTGGGCATAATTTTGTCAAAGTGAAAACTGAAATTACTCATTGTCATTGTAAGCTAGCTCACCATAGAATACTTATGCAAATGCTTCAGAATGGCAGATGATCTCAGCTTCTCAATCTTTTCTTTATCCTCGTCGGAAAGCGCCGCACTGTTGTTCGTGATGAATATAAGAAATTTATTAGAGGGACAGATGATACTTGGTATGAATTATGTAACCACTTTGGTAACACTCACACTACAGATTCCGGAGAAGGAGGCGGCGCACTCCAGATTTGTACCCCTCGCAATCGCAACACCGTGATGACTGAATAAACTATTATCATAGTTCCAACGAATGAACAAGTGGCGCTCCAAAGGCTGATAGATAAGAAACTTCCATCCATGTTTCTGTTTTGTTGCGTGTATAAGTTTAATTATTCTGCTTCGTGTTCTCACCGATAGAAAGCTGCTGCGTTGCGGTTTTCAGATAGGTGGATGGTGGCCCAGAATTCACGGCGACTGCGAAGTAGCGAGCTTGTGGCTTGCGCTAGCTTGCAGTTTCGGAAACAAAGCAATGATGCGATAAGTCATACAACATATCTCTAGAGATGTCAAGCTATTTTCTTCCAGCGTTGTTGCCAGCGGCAGCGCGGTATGTTGCAGAATAATTTTTGATGTCAGCTGGCGATGGCCTGCGCTGTTGCTAGGCTGTATGTTGCTTGCTGTCCATCACAGGGGTTTGAGCGGGCTACCGTTCTTGCCCTCTGAAAAGAAAGAGAAATCAATGCGAGAGGAAGAGAAAGCTAGCAAGAGCTCTAGAGCAAGATGCAAACGAAGCTGAGCCGGACAAAGTAAGTATCTCTCAAGGCTAGGCTTATAGCAAGTGACCGTCACCTTACATTCAGAATACATCGGAGAAGGGCAAGGTACTTAGATAGCTGGTAAAGCAAGTCTCGTATTCATCACATTATTTTGCCACCACCAGGAAAAGGCGAATGTGGAGTGACGGAAGGTGTATTGAAAGCTACAAAACTAATTTTATCTATGTTACTTTACAGCAAACTGTCCTATTGAAATGAAACAATAACTATACAGAAAGGAAAGATATAGAGCACGGCATTCATGCACTGCACTGCGCATACTTCCAGAAGCTGTGTCTAAGTTCTTCCATTTGCATTCCGTAACTGATCCCTGAGCTCTGCAATCTCATGCGATTTCTTAACTACAGATGCTCTCAACTCATCTCTTTCAGCAAGTATGACTTCGAGGTCCTCCCGAATCTCATCTAAGCTGCTTTGTACCCAATCAGGACAAGGCGCATTTCGAAGCTGTTTTTTAAGCTCTGCAATCTCATTCGATTTCTCAACAAGAGAAGCTTTCAGTTCGAACAGCAGGGCCTCCACGTCCTTCTGAATCTCGTCAACTCTGCTCTGCACCAATTCAGAACTTACTGCATTTCTCTTGAGCTCTTCAATCTCTTTTGACTTGTCATTGACAGAGGCTTTGAGTTCATCATTTTCAGCAAGCAGATAATCACACACATCCTTTACCTTGTCCATCTCTTTGACGTGAGCCCACATGTTATCAACTTCGGTTTCGACGCATTTCAAGCACTTCAACTCATCATTCTCAGTCTGCAACTTCGCAACACGTGATTGGCATTCAGTAAGCTCCTCAGTTTGCTGCCAGAATGCTTCAGCAATCTTTTCCAAGTCCTTCTGGAGTTCATTGCACTGATCACGCTTTAGTTCCAGCTTCATGCGAAGTGTTACGTCCTCATCATCGTCATCGTTGGTAGTGGTGATTTTCAGTTCATCAATATCGTAGAGTGCATCCCTTGATTTTATTGATGGTGTCAAATCTGACATATTGCGGCTATGTGAATTAGATTTGTTAGACTTCGAAATGAATTCTACAAGTTCTTCATTGTCAAGGACGTCGTCAGAATCAACACTTCCTTGTTGGGTGATTGGTATGTACTGGAAGTCTGTATCAATTGTGAAAGGAAGACTGTTTAGATCGTTGGCATGAGAGCTCTCATCAAAATCAAGCAAACGATCTCCCTTGAGAGAAGTCGAAGCCGATGATACATCACTGAGAGTAGAAAACGTGATATCATTCGATGGAGTCGAATCTGCCTTGCCTGCCTTCAGCATCCCCAACTCTTTACGCAATTGTTCATTTTCCTCCCTAAGAGTTGCCCAATCTTCGGCCATTCTATGAGCGACATCTGCAAGAGAGATATTCTCTTCCTTGATCTTATCATTCTCACTTTGAAGGTGATGATTAACCCCTCTTACCATCAAGAGAGCCTTCCGAAGCTCAGTTACCATTATTTGTGCATCAGCTGAAGCTTTATCATTATCATCATCAGCTGCTTCATGTTGTGTTTGTACTTTGGCAACTTCTTTCTCTTTCGCAGTTTCGTTAGATGAAGGATACTGCTCCTCTTGCTCGGCCCAAAGATCATCACGTGAGTCGACTATCTGTATACCTATACCCGATTCTTCGGAAGACGTATGTTTGCTGACGAGAGCAGCTCTGTCGTTTTCGGCTTCAAATAATTCTGGTGACATTATATTGCCATCAACAATTGTTCTACCGTCTCATGTGTGTATATTTTGAGAGGTCCACTGCCACCACTTTTTTCTCAACGTGCGTGCCGGGATCGGGATGCATCAATTTTTTATGCCGCATGTCGCCTAATTTGTCGAGAAAAGCTACCACCGTGTGGTACTCTTTACAATTTTTTTCTCCCCAGCCAGAGATGCTCAGTCCTCCACCCTCTAAGGTCCAAATCTGCAACGGCATTTGCTCCAGAGTAGCGTTTAAAATAAATAGCTAGATAGGTTGCATAATATGATATCAGAAACAGCCAAAAGGAGAGTGGTATAATCTCGGATGTACTACTCGCATCGTGGCGTAGACAGTACATATATATTATGTAATATTAATACTATGAAAGAAAGAATTTAGGTTTTTACAATCATACATGCTATAAAATCTTCTATTGCATCTTCAGAGCTTTGTCTGTGATGATCTCATTTGCTCCAAGTCGTTCTGAATGTCATCCATTCTGACTTTGACCCACTCAGGACAAGGTCCGTTTCGTAGCATATCCTTGAGCTCTGCTATCTCATTCGATTTGTCTACGATAGAAGCCTTCAGCACTTCTTTCTCAGCACGTAGTGTTTCCAACTCGACATCCCATCTACTATTTTCCTTGTCCCACTTCTTTACTAGAGCCCACATTGCATCCACTTCAGCCTCGACCCATTTCAAGCGCTGCAACTCACTGTTCTCAGTCTGCAGCTCATTAATTCGCGATTGATATTCTTTCAGATCCTCACGCTGCTTCCAGTAATCTTGGGCAATCTTTCTTAGGTCCATCTGCAACTCTTCACACTGTTCTCTATACTTTCCTAGTTCCAAGCGAAGATCTACTTCATCGTCCTCCTCTTTATCGTTGGTAATCGTTGATCTCAGGTCATCAATATCATAGAGTGTCTCTCTTGATTTCGTTAACGGTGTTCGACCTGATTTAGGCGTGACAACAGGCTTGTTTATCGGTTTGGTTGTCTCTCTTTTGTGCTGGACTTCATCTGAGTCGTCGTCACCATGCTCAATAGTTGGAATGTACTCCAACTTTGGATCGATTGTAATAGAGAGAGGTACAGGGTCAATTGTATGCGAGTTCTCCTCAATCTCTAGCACATCATCACCGTGTGAAGAAAGTGTGCTCATGGTAGTATCTAACTTGTTTTTCTTTAGCAGCTCTAACTCTCTACGCAACTGCTCATTTTCCTCCTTCAGCGATAACCCATCCCGTTCTAGACGATGGACAGAGTTTGCAAGAGACATGTTCTCTTCCTTGACCAATTCATTCTGTCTTTGGAGATGGCGGTTTGTCCCTTTCAACTTGCACGTGTAAACCCTCAACTCCAAGATAGCTTGCCGAAGCTCATTGACCTTGCGCATATCGGCTGCTGATACTTGATCATCGGCAGCAGCTATTTCATCTTGTTGAGTTTTGGTATCGGCCTCCTCTTCTTCGGCGATGTTTTCGCGAGAGGAGGGACGCTGATCATCATCAAGATCGGTGAAGAGATCAGCACGTGAGTCGACGACTTGTATACTTATACCCGATTGCTGTTTGGTGTTGCTGGACTGTTCTCGCTTGCCGACGTTGCCGATAACAGCAGAGCTCTGAGCATCAAGCATTTCTGTTGACATCATCTTACAAACTGTTTATTATTACCACCCTCGTTGCCTCGACTATTGTGGCTGTTGGGAGGCGTTGCACCACTTCACCGATAAGTAGATAATAGAAATTCAAAAGCGACTTACATCAACATAGCTTCTTAGGTGTTGACGTGAAGGTTGTTCGTTATTTTTCATCTGGCTCGCCCTTGACGTTTGTGAAGGGCCATTGTGTTTTCTCGTGATGAGAGTGAGATAAATGGAAAAAGCCTTGTACCTGCATGTACCTGGTTTTCTGTACAGCGTCACATCATTTCGAGATACTGTCCGATTGGTTTCAAAAGGCACCCAAAATGTTGGAGAGCCCAGATCTCGCTCAGCTTCCAGAACGAATTTTTGGAAAATTCTTTCTTGTTTTTTTGGGAATAGGGTTATCCATAATCTCGATGAAATTAGTTTCCAGGAACGACAGAGAACCGGTACTGCATATTAATTCCTACTTTGATAATATGAAATGGCGCGCCCCATCTCCCCAACGCCACTAAACCAATCCGACCATGGTGAAAATGGGCTCACTGCGACTAGCCATAACTCAATAACAAGAAGGAGTTAGACCATAATTGTACGGGCAACTACCACTCATTTAGTCTCTAGGATCTCATTGATACTTTACTTGTCTGCTTACTCCGCCAGGTCACTTCAAGGTCTCCATTTGAAAGCAATCGGACAGTATGTAGAGGCGAGCTGAAAATAACAGATCAAGCGCGCTGCTATCAGCCTCACATACAGCTCACCCTCTCACAGCCTCAATAAACTGCCTACTTACGCCTCACATCACAATGAATGAAAGTTACACCATACTAAGTACTCCTAAGTAGTATGTGAGTTTAAATAATTATGTCTGCCAATTCAACCCGTGTGACATATGATTACCCAGCTGCGTCTCCTGCGAACTCTCCTCACTGGGATCGCATCGTCGGCAATGTGGGGGAGACAACAGAACCCAATAACGAAGAAGCTGCTGGCAATCCATCGATGATAAATTCACATCAAGAGCTGATTGCCCATTTCAAGCATGATGTTGCATCTCTATCAGAAATTGATAGAAAGGAAGCGTATCTCAACATTGCTAAGTGGAGTTGTGTCATCGGTTATTGTGAAGCGTTAACGACACACAAAGATTCATCCCGTCGGTACAGTATCTTTCCCATACCAGTAGCATCTTTGATTAGACTGGTGCATGACGAATTCATACCGTTAATAGAGGCAGTTCCAAATCACAGCAATATCCATAGACAAATAGTCCAATCTCTGTCCAATGCAATATGGAAACGATGCCAGAATAAGAGCAGTTCGATGCAAGATGAGCTCCATGCCAACAGTCTTTATGTATGCCTTTGTGGTGATGTGGATGGTAAAAGTTTAGATTGCTTTGGCGCAGCTCTATCGACTGTGATTGGGATGAATTTATTGGGATTTCGAAGCATTTTGACGCTGTCAGAGGATCATGCCTATGAAAGTCATTTGTTGGGTACACAGAATGAAGAGAAGTCAAACAAAACAACCACATCAAGCAAGATTGAATACGCAACATGCGAGGTGGCAATACCCGGCAACACGAAAGCATCACAATCCAAGAGGGGTAGAGAGATATCTGAAACATTTATTGATTTGCAAAAGCAATCTCCCCGACAACAATCACGAAAGAATATCACTGCGGAAACTTCGTGGCTGTACATGAAAGATAACGCGGTGATGTGTGATAATGCTGGTATGACTTTAGCGGCGTTAGTTGGCAATATGAATTGCGATATAGATAAACAAAAGCCTATTGGCGAGTCTGGGAAACCTCAGATTGTCAGTGGGGCTTTGTACCAGATGAAACGTGACATGTTGTGGGCTCTGTATGATGCAGGTTACATAAACAATTTTCCGTTTGCACTGATGGAGTTAGGGGAGTGCGAGGAGCATCTTAGTTCCGAGAGAGGATTGGTGTGGGTTGATGCATCTGAGATGCTGAAACATGATGGAGGAAATGACACGAAAACAAATGCTGATGAGGCAATGGTCCTACAGAATGAATACTTCTTTTTAATGGCCATCTCTGTGTCAAAGAACAATTACATGGACAAGCAAACATATCCGTATCTTTACGCTGCTCATTATCATAGAGACGCAGGTAGAGAGGACAAGAGTCAAGAATATCGTCTTGTTGAATCTATGCGTCTGTATTCTGAAGCTAGCAGAGTGGCTAGTCAATATCGATACGATGCAAAAGATTGTCTGCAGCTGATGAAACATATGACCACAGTCGCTTCTTTGGTTGCAAAGGACATACTCTTGTTGCCAAAAGAAATTGGAGGAGATGGCAAGACAGCAAGAACGTGGAAATATCGTGAGAATGCCGTTGCTGTTATCACCTGGTTCATAGGCTTCATCGACTCTTTACTGCTATGGGAAGAAATTGAAGAGAATAATTTTGTCGAGATTCTCGGTGCACAACACAAACATTCCCTTGGAAAGCTCTTTCAGTTGGTGGCAGAAGACATCCGCATATCAGCTGTGGACAAGATTTACTCCCAAGAGGAGACGCCGAAGACAAGACGGACTGCCGTCACAGAGGATGAGCTGATCTATTTCATGCATCCAAGGTCTAAACGCTTATCGAAAGGTAGCATCCTGCTGCAGGCATTGACAAAGAAGAAGATTGTGATAAGAGAGATGGAATTGGCGATGCCTTGCAAATCCAGTGGAGAGAGAAGCACAAGGCAACGTAAAAGACTCAAAACTGACTAATATGATTTTTATTGTTATTTATTTACCCTTGGTTATTGTAGCTTTTAGAATGTATCGCCAGATGTGTTAATCTTGTCTTCAGCCATTTCAAATACCAACTCTCCTCATTCCTGGACTCATCCCAGTACTAGAAGCGCCATAATAATGATTCTCGTCATCATCAAATGGTTCCATGTCATCATCTCCATTCACGGTACTCTCTTCGTCGTCCTCTTCATCTTCTCTAATAGCATCAAACCCCCCTCTCTTCTTCGATTTGCGACTAGTTGTGGCACCAGAAAAGTCAATTCTCTGGGATGGCATATCATTTCCCTCCATGAAGTAATCATGACTGTCATGATTGGACTTCTCTGGGCTGGCACGAGTCCCACAAGGGTCAACAGATGACTTGCGTCTATCATCGAATGCATACTCCTCATCTTCAAATGAGCTATCCTGCAACTCTTCCTCTTCCTCCTCAAACTCTTCAAATTCCTCTTCTTGAAACTGCTCCTCTCTAGGATCCGAAGTAATCAAACCAAGCTTCACGCGTTCTGCAATTTCAGCCTCACTTAGCATGGCAATACTGACAGAATCACGACGGTGAACGTATTGATTACGGTACGCAGGACTGCGATTGATCACTTGCATCTTTTCAAAGTCGATTAGAATGCAGCCAGCCATGGCATTGTTGCCTTGGTTGTGATCTTTGGAAGTTGAAAACACCTTTACAATTCGTAATAAACAAGAGATTAGGAATGAGCCAACTGAAAATAAAGAAAGCAAGGAAATGAACAAAGAAACAACAACACTGTTCTCACCGTAAACACCCTAGCCCCCTTGGAAACAGCCACTCCCTCCGCATGAGCCTCATGCGCACGCATAATATACGAAAATCCCTGCTGCTGCAAAAAGTTCGTAACAGCCTTGTGCCCAAAACAAATCGCTCCACCACCACGCAAACTATCTCCATACCCCGTACGACGATCCACACTATACTGCTCTTGTTCCTCCGACGCTGGATCACTCCAGATACAATCCGAAGCCACCTGCTGATAATTATCATCTTCATGCTCGTAAGGGGGATTAATCCCAGCAACCTTGGACACATTCAAAATGTCCTTTATACGACCTCCCTCCACGGAAGAATCCGAAATAGGCCTAGGGATGCCCCCATGAACGCAAAAGATATCCTGATCCACCACCGCTGCCAACGGCAACCGATCAAAGGTCTGATTGGTCGATTCCCACACCTTATACCCAATCTCTTCCCCAAACCGTTCTCGACATTGTGCAATATACGATCGTGCCCCATAATGTTCTTCCCACCCATTCACATCCCTCGTTTCATGATTGCCACGCAACAAGAACACCTTATGGGGCAGCATCAACTTCATCGCCAACAGGTACGACACCACCTCCAAACACGACATGCCCCGATCGACATAATCTCCCAAAAAGACAAAGTTCCCGGCGGTCAGTGACATGCCCAAATTCCAAACATTGTCGGAGAAAAAGTGCAAATCTTCCAAATTGCCATGAATATCCCCAAAGACGTACGCAGGACTTTGCAAGAATACACATCGTGGTTCATCCTCCAACACGGCCCGCACCTTCTTATTCAATTTGAGCATATCCTTTGCAAACTGCTCTGATTTTAAATAGCCCACGTGTTCATGAGGACTACGAAACATGTCTTGAATGCGATCAATCAATGCCTGTTGCGAACTAAATCCTCCTCCACCGTCACCACCCTCATCTGGAAGAGCATTGAGTGCCTTTTGTGTCGCTATCGAAGCATTGCGACCCATACGCGCCCGTTCCGCCAATAGTTGACGACGTTTCGCACTGCATTTGGAAATGGAGACACGGACGGTATTTCCGTAGGGGGTGAGATGTTTGCCTCTTCGGGAGGCTGATCCGTACGTAATGGCGTTGTTGTCGGCGTTGCTCAAATTGGAAATTTGATTGCGAAGCGACAACACTTCTTTTTCTAGGGCGGCGATTTTGGCATCACGTTCGCGGAGGAGCGATTTGGAGCGAGATTTGTCGGAGATGTTGACCATTATGCCAGAAGAAGTGCCGTTGGAAGAGGCGGCAGAGGAGGATGGAGGATCATTGTTGTTGGTGGCGGATCTGCGGCGGTTGAAGGTTGAGCCGAGGGGGCCGAGGCCAGTGGATGTCAGCATGATTTAAATGTGTAGTGGGGCAGAGAGAGAGACAGTATCGTTAGTATCTATGTCTATGGTGAATGGGAAAGCTTCACTCATTGATGAGATTTTATGTTGGGATCATGGTAACGGCCTTTTCTGACATTTTTTAGGCGAAGGCGAAGCGAGCCGCAAGAGAGAAAGGAGAAAGGAAGGTGTCGCAACCATGGTCGCAAGGCCGATGCTAGAGTAGTACTGGCCGTGTTTAACCTGCGTGCTGCTTGCCTCGTAGGGGTATACTGTTGCCTCCATCCTTTCTATAAATATTGCTATTGTCGTTTCTTGAGTAAGAAATTTGCAAGCTGGACCTTTTGCACTTGTGTCTCCGGAAATTCAAGACACATTATTTATTGCATTCTTCCACAACTTTTTGCTATGCGCTGTAGCCACACCACCCTCAAAATAGCAGTTGGAACTCACCTATCTCTATTCTTGGGACTTCGGCTCCGTTTTCTAGGGCTTTCAATTGCTTCCTCTTCGTGGAACATGATTGTCATATTATTTTTGTGTGTTGCTGTCGTCGCTCCTGTCTATATGCGTGGAGGAGAATATCTCTATGAAAGCCTCTCGGTTAATTACCTCTGTTAACAATATTGTTTGTACGATAATATTATGATAATGTCGACGCTTCTATTCTGGCAACAGGGAACGTGTTACCGTCGATCTTACGTAGTATATCAAGCAGCGGGGGAGAACGATTTTTTGAAATAATGGAGCGGAGTTGGTCGGAGTGCGTGATGATGAGGTGTGATTGGTGTGCATGCATGAAGCAACGAAACGGGAAAGGGGGCGTTGTGTCCGTTGGTGCATGTCCGGTGTCGCCGTCCGCCGTCCGTCCACAGCGCTGGAGACGCGCGGCCGCGGGCGCATTCCTTGCTTTTTCAGCTTTTCCCCAGTTCCCCCTTTTTCCGGCTCTGTCGTCAAAGCACTCATTCCGAATCATCCTCCTCACTTATTGTAGATGACGTTCAGGTGCAACCATGACCAACAATCTCTCAGTAGTTGATGCCCATGTCGTGGCGGGTGGAGATGATTGGTTCCAGTTGAAAATCTCAATAGAAGAGTGTCACAATTTAGTCGAGCTGGTGCCTCAATCGGCGTCGGAAGAGGGCAGCAATGACGCTTCATCTTCTCCTTCTTCAGCTACACAATACTGGCTATCCTACCGCTGCTTCCAAAAGGTCATTCAGAGCGAATTATTTTCAATTGAAGATGCTCATTCTGCGGCGTTTCTCCCTTCCATGCAAACCTTCCGCGTAAAGTTTAAAGAGCTGACATCCTACTTCAACGACAAGAAGAATCTCACGTTGAGGATACATCTTTGCACTGATGGCAATGTCATTGCTACTGCGTTTGTGGATTTAGGACAATTAATCATTCTTGATAAGACGGTAGTACTTGATGCATTGAAGGTGAGGAATGAATACACATTCAAGCCCCGGACAAAGGAATCAGATCAGACATCGTCATGTGCACGCGTGGCGGTAGCATTGTCTTTTGATAGACACAGTGTCGCTTCTGCCGGTATGAACGATAAGCAGCATCAACAACAACTCTTACTCCCACCAACGTCTACGGAAATATTACAGACATCGAGTGTCCCGCTGGAAACATCTCCTAAACAAATCAAGATCAAGAAGGAGGTTGTCAAAGCAGAAGAAGAGGCCGCCAAAATCCAAGATGAAGTGGAAGAAGAGAGAGAAAACAGACGATGTAGTAATGTCGATGATGCCAACGATGCCAAATACCTTCGAGAGGCACAGCTTCTTGAAAGAGAAGCACAACTCCAAGTGAGAGAGGATCAAGTGTCAAAAAGAGAAGAACAGTTGCACGAGTCTCTTACCTCCTTGGAGAACAGACGCTTGGAATGGGAACAATCAAAGCATCAGGATGCGTTGACATTTCAGGAAAAGTTAAGAAACAAAGAGGCCGAAATGATTAGTGCGATTGAGGAACGTATCATGTTAAATGAGTCGGAACGCTTAGCTAGCGTGGAGAAGCAGATGTCTGATTACGAACAGCTGGAAAAGCGCCTAACAAAGGCCATACTTGACGTGGAGGCGAAAGATCGAACTTTGAAAGAGCAGCAGGGGTGCTTTCAACATGAGTATAACCGCAAGCTAGCAGAGTTGGAGTTGAAAGAAAAGCTCATCAAGCAGGAAATGAAATATACTATTGAGATCGAGGTAAGTATTTACACGACTAGAGGTCTGTTTAGGAAAAGTATATGATTCTTGCTCATTGAGTCTTTTGTCTCCTTTCCTGCAGCAAGCAAAAGCAACGGCTGCTTTTGAGCAGGCAGTCTTGGCCAAAAAGGATGCGGCCGCAGCAGCAAAGAAGGTAAAACAGATTGAAACAGAGATGGATGAGCTCCGAGAAAAACATCGGAAGACACCCGAAGCTTTGCTTGTGCAACAATTGGCTGAAATCAAGGGTCAGCTGGCTGATAGCGAACGTCGCGTTGAAGCAATGAAGATTGAGAAGAACCAAATTGTCCAAGACAAAGAGAAGTTCCGTATAAACGTCAGACAGCTTGTGAGTGCTCCTTGAACAATCAGTGTTCGATATCTTTTTACCCTTTTGTACGATGCTAATACAATCGAATTTCAGGCTAAAGCGCTACGTCAGGAGCGTGACAAGGCAGTCAAGCGTAAGGAAGAGAGCCATCAAAATGTCCACCTAAGCTACGATGACTCGAGTGGACAATTTGTGCTTGGGGGGAATGAACCAGAAGTTCATCGTATACTTCAAGATCTGAGCAAGCTTACACAAAAGCAAGGCTCGCCTGTTCCTATTCCAATCCTATCAAGGCCACTTGGGATGGATGAAGTCCTTGATAGTATAAATTTGAGCTTTCTCAACGAAGCAAAACATTGCAGCAATTGAAAGTTTGCACATTGGTCCCATCATTACTTCTTTAGTGCCCCTATAAATTTACGAACAAAACACTCACGCTCCTTCGCATGATATGAAACTGAAAGAGAGTAAACTAATTGACCTTTCAAAAAGGTTTCCCACTTTTAACACAATTACATTAGGGTGGTGTTCTTTACATTTTAGCTTGTGTGGACACCCTGTGAATATCTGAGTAATACAACCACAACATTTCGCTTCTGAGGTGCTCTGTATTTGAAGCCCTACACTACTTCGTCTCCACTACCACTAGAGCTCATGGTCATGTTCCCAACATTGTTGTCATACTTGTTGTTAGCAGGAGCCGCAATCTCCACGACGCCAACTCCAATTGTGTTTCGGCTTTCTTCCGTAGATGCTCCAATTGAGTTAGCACTGTTATTAGAACATCTCTTTCTTTTCCGAGTATGTAGCGCAACAAAGCCAACAAGACCTGCAAATGCTAAGAAAAAGACAGATAGTCCTATCACCAGTGATGAACCATTACCATCGAGAGACTTCTGTTGTTCCAAGCGTAATGGAACAGTTTCAGACATGTCATCTCTATTGGAACGCGTTCCAATGTAGGACACCTTGATTATTTCATTGTTCACGTAAGTTCCTGACTCCATCCCTTGTTCGACGGCAGACAAGATGGCTGTGACAGTTTTGCTTGCTTCCTCATCAGATCCAGGTTCGAGGTAAGCTGTCATGACGCCACTGATAGGAGTGCAAGTCAAATTTGGATCTGTACCAATATCCATGCACTCGTCTGGATTAGAGAACCACAAGGTGAGGAAATAGAATGTCTTTTTTGATGCGGACTAACAAGTCAAAGTCATAGTCAAGGGCATACTTACAAGTATCTGCGACATTCAAGTCTACTGGTTTCGAGTCAAGCGCTATGATATCCTCTACCGTCAGATTTCTCAAATGACGCCTTTTTTTCGTCGTTCTCCTACTCATGCTTGTTGCATCGAGCCCATATATCTGAGCCAAATCTGATGCAATGTTTGCCTCCAATACAGACAAGGTGGCACTATTGAAATTGCTTGCCGTCGTAAGGTCATAGTCAAACTTTACAAGCACCTTGACTGCGTCGTCTAGTTGAGTATTGGAAGAGTCTGGAGACGTGAGCAATGTCTGAGAAGTCTCTTCTCCGTACACATCTCCTTTATCAGTAGCATACGTGCTGCCAGAGTCCACATTATCTGCTTGAAAAAGATTACCTTTGGTAGTTACTTCAGTAGTGGTACTACCAGGAACATTAGAACTTGTTTCAACTGCTTCGTTACCAGAAATAGACGCATCGTTGGTGGTACCAGACGATGAAGCAGAGACCCCATGTTTCTCCTCCTCAAGTTCTGTAGCAAATGCATCCCAGTTGATTGTGGGTGGATCGTTGACTTTATCTGCTGGAGAATTGGCTTCGTCGGCGTCGGTATTCATCAATACCTCATTTTTCTCCTCCTTGAGTTCTGTGGAGAATGCATCCCAGTCGATTGTGTGTGGATCATTGACACCATCTGCATCTGCTCCGGAATTGATTTGGTCGGTATTCATCACTACTTTACCATTGCCTTCACTTGCAATCTCTTGATTGGCACTAGCTACAACTGTGGAAGTATCATCATCGATCTTATGTTCTTCATTACTTTCAATCGCTGTATCAGAATTGTCGCTGTTATCAGTAGTTTCGGCAATAGGAGCCTCCATAGGTACTGCTGCTTCGTCCGCGTTGATATCGCTAGCATCAACGGTTGTGCCGGCACCAGACATATCATCCTTATTGTCATCAATCTGGGCGTTGAGATTGCTGTTGGTGTCCATCTGTGGCTCCTCGACTACAGTTGAAGGCGTTGCAATGGCATCGCTGATTGTGCTGCTCGCATCGGCAGCTCCATCCGCAGTGCCATTTGCTGACGCTGAAATGGCAGACTCATTTAAATCAATCTCTTGTGCTAAGAGCGGCGGCTCTTCATCTTCATCCTCCTCACCAAACAAAAGAGGACTGCAAGGCACTTCCTCCTCATTTACGTCGTTTGAGCAAGGCCCGTTTGGAGCTGCACCACTCATTTTTATATCTCCTGGTAGTTTCAGTTGCTTGCTGCGTTGACTCGCTGTGATTGATTGCGTTGAGCTATTAAAAAGAAGAAGTATGTACCATTGATCGCAATAAAAACTCGCCAGTTCCCAATAAAGCAGGATAGAGATGTAACTTCTCCATTTCGAGATGGTTTAGAAACCCCTATTGTCCGATTGTATTAATTCCACCGTAATTTTCAAAATATTTGATCTGATTTAAAAGAATGTATTGACTTTTGCAGAACCGCTCGCCCCTGTTCCCTTGTTTTCAATGAGAGTTTGTGGAACATGCGGAGCATATGGCTGTGACTGTGAGATAAAATGAAAGAGTTGTATATCCTTATTAGTATTAGTTGTTTCTATGTAAATAAAGAAGTGTGCTAATTACTAAAGAATGTTTTAGCATGCATCTCAATACAGATAAATAGACACAGCATCGTCTTCTAATTCTACATTGGACTACTGGCTGCAACTAAATCACGGAGTGGGATGAATCTGGTGATATGACATATTGCCGTAACATGAGGTTTGGATTGGCAAGGCATTCCTAATAGATTAGATTGACATTTTTTACATACTGAAAGACACTTATCATACTTCAACGTATTCTTCGATTGTCTCACAATTCACAACACATAATGGGTTTCTCACTGATTCAGTTGCACACAAATGGGTTTGGTACCGGGTCGATGTTGGCGGCACAGTTCTGCTGGGCTTCACAGATAGGATCATCAGGAATGATTTGGTTAGGGCAGGTTTTCTGTGTGATTCTTTCAATTGATGAACAGGTCCTAGCCAAAGCGCTCCAGATTCCTGATCTGCGCCTTGTGCGTCCCGAATATGCATTGAATGTCGGTCCAGACTTTTCATTGTCACATGCAACACATGAACCCAGAGCACAGGTAGGTGGCGGTCCGTATGGAGGAGCACCGGGATTACAACCCAAGCAGACACCGGGCTGGGAATCATGTTGAGTATCACGAGCCCAAATTTGAGCACACGCATAAGTAAATCCAACACGTTGGTAGCAATTAATTTTCCCATTCAACGTAGGTTGAAGAGAACAAGCAATGCCAGCCGCAGTTAAGTCAGGATACGCAAGAAACACCGCTAAGTCTTGCGCATTGGAGCACACTCCACACTGCTTGGTATGAGTGATAACAGCACCATCATCTTCAGCCTCTTGTTTACTTGGGTATGTCTTGTATGTATAGGTATCACAGTTTCCAGTCTCCTCGTAGTCTGGGTACAAAAAAGCACACACCGCGTCATCATATCCGGTGGCAGAGGTATCGTTGAATAGCTGTGGAGGAGTGAGGTTGCAACCTTGGTAAGCCGCCCAGGGAGGGTTTGTGTTTGCAGAGACACCTTCAAACGGATTACACTCTAACTCATACNATTACACTCTAACTCATACTCATACAAATTGTTGCTTGTAACTACGTTAAAAGTGTCAGGGTCAACGAGTGTTTTGTTGCCAAAGTTGTATACCATGTCTAGCGGGTAGAGTTGCGGGAATGCTGTGGTTCGATCGGGGCAGAGACCATCTGTGGACTCGTCGGGAATGCACCAACACTCGCCACAGCAACTTTGTCCCTCATCAATGAATTGAATAAATTCAGTCGGAGCTGTAGTTGGAGCTGGAGTGACGGGTGGTTCGGGACCAACAGACATGGACATGGACGAAGTTGACATGCACATACCGTATCCAGATTTAGCCGCGTTCGCCTTCGGGAACTTTGCCTTGGCACGCTTGGCGGCCTTCGAATCGGGTGATGCGAAGACGGAAGAGAGAAGAAGTGGAGCGATGGTGAACTTCATGTTGGATGTGTAGATAGATGATGGTGGATTGTAGCTGTCATAGTCATAGAATTAGAATGTAGTTGTAGTGAGCCGTATCATAGACCGAGGACGTGTAGAGTGTATGTGTAGAGGAATGGAAGACAAAGTAGATGGAGTGATGATGAGAAGAGCAGGGTGGATGGATTAAAGATAAAGATGTGTGGTATCAAGGTGATCAAAAGAAGCATCCCGAACAATAATTAAGAGCGGCAGCCGTGCGGCGCTTCCACTTCCTGCCGCGGGCCGGCGGCGGCTGTTCCATCATTCTGACATTCCTATAAGATCCAGCGTAACAAACCAATCACAATCAATTCACAGACTTACCAGTTGCTGCGGTGTTAGTGTTGTCGTTGATGATGTTGCACCGAACTTAAAAATGCATGATGTGCTGCTTGTTCAAAATTCATGCTCACGTCGCTTTGAAAGCGCGCTAAAGTAACGAACTTTCAGATTAAGAAATACTAGTTCCTACGTAGAAACTCAATTGAAATTTCGCAAGGTTTACAAAAAAGAGGAAACTTTCTTCTTTTCAAAAAGCAAACGGCGTGAAGCTAGACTTAGCTCACTAAATTGCTCACAGCTCCATCCAAGAATCAGATACATTATGATTATGTACGGAATAATATAAGAAGTGTGCTAGTTACTAGTGAAGAATTTTTAATATAAGAAGTGTGCTAGTTACTAGTGAAGAATTTTTAGCATGATCTAAATACAGATGAATAGACACAGCATCGTCTTCTACTTCTACATTGGACGTAGTCCACTGTATTTTTCTTCTTCATAACCTCTCTCTAGAATTATCACTTAGACATAGATATACTTGCAATTGGATTCGGGACACAGCACATAATCACCCTCTATATGTCTACGAGAGTCACAAACATAAAACATCTGCTTCAAACTTAAACTTAAAAGTCCTGGAAGACTAGCTGTTCCTTGGCAGTCAATGGCTTCTTATTCTTCAAGAAATCTTCATCCTCCGCATCATCTAGTGACTCAAAGTTGGATGTATCCAAAGGATCATCTACATCAGGTACCCATGGAGCTTGAATTTGTTTTTTGATCAGCTTGCCGAAATTCACTTCCTGCAACCAAGTATGATTCTTAATGTCGCGATATCCCCCAGCCAAACATCCCAATCTTTCCGCCGGACGACGTTGTAGCATACCCCAAATAAATTCGATAGCGGATCTGTTCACCTTATTGTGATCTTTGGGGATGTTCCATTTGCCACGAACAATCCGTTTGAAGAGACCCTTCTGATCAATTCCTCGGACGTAGAATGGTGTAGTACCAAATAGCATTTCATAGACGAGACATCCGAGAGCCCAGTAATCGACTCCACGGTCGTGTCCTGAGTGAGATAGAGAGGAGTTGGGAAGTGTCAGCGAAGCTGTAAAATATTGAAGAATCAAGAAAACAAACAATCATGCTCTCACCTCTACTCAAAATGATCTCCGGTGCAAGATACAATGGAGTTCCGCAGAAAGTGTAAGTCTTACCGCTAACAATTTTGGCTGTAAACCACATACGACCGAAAGCAAAATGAAATAATTTGTTAGAATAACAACAAACGTATGCAATCTTCTTCACAAAAAGTAATAAACATAAGCACAATATACTCACAGAATCCAAAGTCCACAATTACAGCATATCCGTCCTTGTCTAGCAAAACATTCTCAGGCTTCAAATCTCTATAAACGATCTGCCTTTGGTGCATGTGAGTCAACCCCTCCAAAATTCCAGCTGCAAAGAACTTTGCCGCACTCTCCGGCAACCCTCCGTAGGCATCTCCACCCTGGATCAAATTCAGCAACTCACCACCCTGCACAAATTGCAGTAGCATGTAAATACAGGCTTCATCCTGGAACGTATTTACCAACTTACAAACGAAGGGATGATCTAACTTGACCATCACTGACCGTTCCCGTTGCGCCCCACCAGCCTGACGTTGATCCAACAACTCACGCTTTGATTGAATTTTCAACGCATAGGCAACACGCTTCCCGAAGGGTGATACAATCCAGACCCTTCCGAATGTGCCCGCCCCAAACAAGCGATGGAAATCCAAATCATCCAAAGACTCTACAGGCTCATCCTCTCCCTTGCGACCCTTCCTTTTGAAATCCTTCTTTCGTCGACAACCCAACCGATGCAAATCCTGCACGACACTATCGATATTGGCCAAAGTCAACTTTCCCAACACGGCACCCTCCTCAGAAATAACATCGACAGTTTCATCACTGTACTCTCCTCAATACCTCCTGTTTTGCCTATTCAGAACGCCTCTTCAACTACAACAACGGTACCACGCCTATCCATTGCTAAATTACGCTGCATTCGGCCTCTACACATATGCCAAACGCAAATCAGACAGTAGCAAGCTATTTGATCCATCAGAGCCTTCCTACACACCATACCATATGATATCAGAGAGTCGACCTCTATCTCCTGTTTTGCCTGGCCTCATCAGACGACGAGTGGCGTTCTGGAGTCCAATTCATCTCAGCTTCTTTTATTAGATTCTGGCAGGCATCAATTGACTTTTGAGATAGGCAATTCCATGGCTTGTTCAATGTGATGGGCTGAGAAGGAATCATTGCTCTTAGCACTGGCGATGAAACAGGTGTAATGACTGTCGGGCTCGTGCTAAGAACATTGTTTTCGCCAGCGGTATTATTAAGTGTTGGTATTGCAACAGGGACAGATGTGACAGGAGCAGCAGGTCTGGCATTTGCAGCTCGAGCCCGTGGTGATAGTGGTGGATGATAGGATGGTGTTTCTACTCTAGCTCCTCCGTGTAAGAGCTCCCTTAATACTTCACTGCTACCTCGTGCTACCGCAACATGTATGGGTAATTTTTCGTTAAGATCGGGTATCTCCAAAAGGTCCACTGCTTTATGGTTTTGCTGACCCTTTCCCCAAAGAAGCAATACTCGGGCTGCCTTGGCAGCATTGTAGTAAGAAGCCACCTAAATAAGTCCAGTGTAACTGCACTTCGCCACGCGAAAATGTCCAAAATGACGCGAACTCGATCGCCGAAGTGGTAAAAACTGGGCCACTCACGCACCTGAAACCAATACACATAACTGTTTCCTCCACTGTTTCCTCCACTTCTTCCGTCCTATTCAAGTAGTTACTTACTTTCAATGGTATAAATAATATTATAGTTTAGCTAGTAACAATGAGGAACGAAACACTATTGATGTCCAATGATGTGATGGAGTTCTTCTTCGTCTCGTCTACGGAGGCTCCTCCAACAACAACAGAGGCGTCAACAACTACAACAACTACAACAACTTCGACGACAGAACCAACAACAACGGCTGCACCGCCTCTGTTGGCTGCAGAAATAGTTATGGAATTCGATGCAACAACAATGGCACCGCCTACAACGGAAGCAGTAGTGAGTACCGAGGACACAACTACGACAACACCAACTACGGAAGTAGTAGTAAGTACAGAGGAAACAACAACAGTACCACCTCTGGTGACTGCAGAAGTTGTTTTGAATACTGAAGAAACAATAGACTGGTCTACATTTGCCGATGAGTTAGAGGAGAAACTTAGGAAGGGCGCTGGTTCCGATGAGCAGGCTGCAGAAGATGGTGACAAGGCAGTAGCACCTCAAAAAGAGATATCAGTCGAATCGAAATCATACTTTAGCTGCTCATCTCCTACCGTGGCCGATGATGGCTCCATTTCTTTTCCTGGTACAGAAATTCTTCTCGAGTATGATTATGACTTGACCACTGTTGCTGACTTGGATGAGAGCACTTTATCTGGATTAGACGATGCTATTACTGAGAATTTGGCTGAGATTTTCGGGCTCACTGCATGTATGAGGCGTCACTTGAGAGGATTGAAACCTGGTATTGCCATTTTGGCCCTTGACTCCAAGCCAGCAGATGTGAGTGTTGCAAGTATTTCTGAGTGTGCTACACAAGTAGTGGACGAAACCATCAGCTGTACACCCATCAGTGGTTTCATGACTGCATTCGTTGAGCCAAACACCGACGCTGAGGGAGCTAAAGTCAAACTTCTCTCACTCATCGAAGATGGAATGGCTTCTGGCAAATATAACGACGACAATATTATTGAGACTTCATATATTGGATCAAGACCTGTAAAGGGAGCTGATGAAGTAGTTGACGATACCAACTTTCCATTAATGAGTGAAATAAAAGTCGTACCTCTGGAAAAGAAAGGTCCTCCGACAGTCGCGATTGCCATCTCCGTCTTCCTCTTGGGGTTTGCGGCGTTGGTACTCCTATATGAATTTGTCGCGCATAAACCCAAGAAAGGTAACGAGGAGCAATCTGACAAGTCGACGAAACAACCAGTTAAACATGATGTGGAAAAAGTAGAATCTGATGAGTCAACAGTAGATTTGACTGAGAAGGAGTCTCTTACCCTGCATGGTGATATGATGTACGGCAATATCGAGAGTACTACTCTAAGCTCTAGTGGTGAAGACGAAGAGCTTCCATACACCATGACAGAAGATTACAGTGACTTATCTCATCACTTGAGCAATGGTCCTGATACAACTCATCATCCTGAATCGTGTTTGGCTGTGATTGCCTCTGATTCGTCCTTGGAAACAAGATCTTACGGAACAAGATCGTTTGAAACAGAAACCCCTGTGTCTACCCCGATTACTTCCCCAGTCTCATCTCCAAAGATGAACAATAGTCCTGATATGACTCAAGAACATCCTGAAGCATGCTTGGCAGTAATGGGTGAAGCGAGATTTTTTGAAACCGGGACCCCTATCACTACACCGATTTCGTCGCCGATTTCCTCTCCTCCGAAACTTCTGCCTTGCGCCATGTCTTCTGATTCTGTTGAAGAAGATTTGCTTGCCGACGTTGATTATGGTACAACATTGGACTCTATCCTACTTTGAGGATCTATTGAGAAGAGACCAGACGGAAATTGTTTGTTTGTATGTTATTTGGCCGACTATCATAGATAACGATGCAGTCAAAATTGTTTTACTTCAGAAAAGAAAGGGTATATGTTATGGAACTTTTTATTAATACTATCATTATACAGTGTAATGCAAATAAATAGGTACTTCAAAATCAGCTAACAATCTCGCTGATCCATCCTCAGGATCAGCACATGCCTTCTCAACGTCCTCTCCAACACAATCCGACAAGATTTCAAATGAGGTAGTTTTCGTCAACCATATGTCTACTTTGTGAGATAGAACCTTGTTATGTCAGAGTTCGAGCGCTTCTTCGGCTAGCAGCTCGCGCCTTCGCTGCTTCGAGCCGTTGCCGGCGTTCATCCTTGGATAGAACAGACGCCGCTTCATTGTTTCCGCTGTAAAATGTTGCGCCAGTGTTGTCTGTTCTCGGAGGAGGAGGAGAAGGATAGTCCTGTGTGTCATCGGATTCGGAGCTTGAATTGCTACTTTCGTCATAAGACTCTTCTTCGGCCTGTACGCTTATCTGTTTGGTCGGTGGACGTTCCCTCCTGCTTGGTTGCTTCTGGATGATTGGGGTAGATTTGCTACGGGGAGGAGGCGGGGGGAAAGAACGAGTGTCTGGATGATCACGGCTCCCATTTGTTGACGCTCTTGAAAAAGCAATAGACGCGCCTTCACGGCTTGGTGCTTGTGAAGAAGAATTGGAGTAATCTATTTCTCTCCGGCTTCCTTTTGAACTTCCACGACTTCTTGACCTCGACGGATCATCCCGATTCAGGCTTCTTCCACTGTTGCTTCTGCTCCTGCTCCTACTTCTCGGTCTCTGAGGGTGAGAATGCATGTAAGCGTCTCCTCCATAAGGATTTTGATCACCATAAACGACCTGTTGGGGCTCCACGTTGTAACCCAACGAAACGGATCTACTGTCAATATATTGATCAAATGCCAGTTCTTCGTCATCTCTTTGAAACTTTTTCCTAGCCCTTCTTCTCGACGAACGAAGTGTCATGCATAACAAACAAAGTAATACAAGACACGTCACTATGAGTCCATACAGTGCGTAGAGTGAAGTTTGGGATGGCTCTGGATCAGTCAGAATATTGATAGAATCTGGACCGGTTTCGACACGATCTCCAATATAAACGGTCTTCACTATTGAGCCAGACACGTATTCCCCAAAAGACATGCTCTTCTCAATTATTGATTTGATACTATCAGATATATCATTCAGCGTATCTTGATCGGTTCCGGGTTTGGCAAATACAGCGAAGCCCCCCTTGGCAGGCGTACAGGTCGATTCAGTATCTAGTTGTACTTCTTCTGTGCATCCTGCTACGTCTTGATCTAGCTCATCAACTTTGCTGGATGTAATACCAATTATGTTGCTGAAAATTTCACCGAACTCAGATTGTTGCATGTTAGATGATTCGTTGCATCCAATTCTCCGCGCAATATCGTCTAACATTAGTTTCTTCACTTCTTTCATCGCATCGATAGCCGCGGTGTCTAAGTAATTGTGAAGCTCGTATGCAAATGCAATGTCGATGTATGTTTGAGGGCCTGCCTCGACTCCATTGCCACAGTTGTACTCAATAAATAGTGATTCTGAAGCTGGAGGAGTCTCCACTGAAAATTGCACAGTAGGGAATGGTATAGGGGATTCAGATGTCGGTGATGAAGTTGGCGATGATGACAGTGGTAAAGAGATTGATTGAGGAGTTTGGACAGGATAAGATTGAACAGTGGGCGATGATGTTGGAGATATGAATTGTATAGGAGGTTTAGATGTCGGAGGTGATGTAGGTGGTGGTGGAGATATTGGTCGTGGACGTGAAGTTTTGACAGGAGAAGGAGGATCTGTTGGTTCTATTGCCAATAAAAATCAAAACAAAAATTAAGATCAAAGATATAGCAGGCTCACCTAGTTCAGGGAGCGAAAATGGCTGTGCTGTCTCACCTTTTGTTGGGTTTGGAGTAGGAAGAGGAGTTGGCATTGTTGTTGGTGGAGAGAATGGTTTTGGAGTTTGAACAGGATAAGGAGGATCTGTTGGTTCTATTGCCAATGGAAATACAAAAAAATCAGAAACAAAAATGTAATAGTGCCGCCTCGTCCAGGGAGTGGAAATGGCTGTGCTGTCTCACCTTCGGTTGGGTTTGGCGCAGGCAAAGGAGTTGGTGCAGGTGGTGGCACAACATCCACCCACGCAAATGTCATTTCCTTCAGAATGTTGAAGAAGTTTTCTGCACGCTCAGGACCACCATCAAGTGCCCCAGTACCACAAGGAGGGTTGTGACATCCCTGGAGCCAAAGGTTGTGAGCATTTGAGCAAGAAGCAATAATACAATCTGTACAATGAGTGGCTTACTCTGTTGACTATTCCTGACACCGAATTAATAAAAGCATCACCCTTCATTCCATTTTCAACAAACTTGCGCAGCTCATCAAGATAAACCCATCCTTCACTATCATACGGTTGAACTTGATCAACCCAGTAGAAGAATCCCGCAATCCATTTCAGTTCTCTGTAGTTTTCATTTGCGCAGATGGCCTATATGAATTGTTTTGGGTGAGAAATGTTTTGAGTTGATGTATAGCGTATAGCCACGAAACGGTTGCTGCTGTTATTCTTTTACACGTACCTCTGGGTCTTTGCAAAAGTCAATATCCGGATATCTACTCTCTCTACCTTCATCGTGAGCTCTCTTTCCCAAAAAGTAATTCAGTTTCCCGAAGTTACATACTCCCGAAGTTTGAATGACTGGGACAATTTTCACATTACAAAAGGTCAGATTCATTGCAGTATTTGGTTATGGTTATGTACGGAAGCAAGCAATTGCAACTTACCTCCTCGTCCCCACCAACAACATCCTTCCACGTCAGTTCTACCAGCTGCATTTGCATACGGCGCATCATCAATATGTTTGCCACCCTTCTGACCCTCATAAGCATCACAATATTCTGGCGGATTTGCCCATTGGTTGTTGCATTCGTACGAAAAGTCCCAATACCCAGTGTGTGGATATTGTGTCTTTGGTCCACAAAACAAAGGTCCTGGTGCACCCCACCATTTCGCGTGTGTTACCTGTTAATCATAAATAAAAGAGGAAAAGGATTAGACAAGTCTCAAAAAGAATCACAGCTGCATTGCGTGTCTCTCTCTACACTCCACATCTACTCACAGCCTTAATGGACATGTTTATATCAACCTCACACTCCATGAATCGTTCCTCCTCTTTACAATGATAATCTTGATAAGATTGACCCAGTTGTCCACAAGCATTCGCTATCGGATACATCTTCTTATCACCCACTCTATCCCAGCTATTTTCATCACAGGCATCATAACGAATCGTTTCCTTCATAGCCTGTGCCAAAAACGCCGCAATATTAACCAAACCATACATATGACAATGTGAGCAGTCTGGATCATTCCCTCCCATATAAATCTTTTTCCCATTGACACCCTGTTTGTACATGAGTTGAAGTCCGTCAAAGAATCCATCAAAGCGGTACACTGTGGATGGAAGCCATTGCATATCGGGCGTCTCGTATAGGAATAGTTTGGTGTTGATTACGTCCCTGATACTTTGGAATGTCTCTTCTACTGCTGCGTGTCCAAATGTTTTGATTGTTCCAGTATATGATGATGACGACGATGATGATGACGACGATGACGACGTGGATCCTCCAGCACCCCAATCACTACAAATAGTATCCAAAAAACACGCCTGACCAAACGGACAACCTCTCCCCGTAGGACAAGGCGTACCACACTTGGCATTGGCATCTTCTAAATCAACGCCACAATATCGTTTCGACGTCGAGCAGCTATTCACTCCAGAGAAGCAATATTGACCACTTGGGCATCCCAAGCCAGTCGGGCAGGCTACACCGCATCTGAGGGAGGCGTCGGCTACATTTTCACCGCAGAACCAGTTGTTGTTGGTTTGAGAGTTGGTTGGTTGTGCTCTGAAGAGAGTGCATATTATTATCAGGAAGAAACTGTGATAATGTACGATTGGTAGCGGCTGCATGGTGAAGAAAACCAGACAGCACCGCTCAACCAATGTCTCTGTACAATCCAACAGCAGCTAACCTACTGCGTATCAAATATATTGCTGTGATAATTTTACATTAGCTGTTACTTACTTACGTAGCTGGCAAATCTTGGCAAATGCTTGGCAAATGGCAAAGCCGCTTCAATCACACAGGCATTTCGATTTTTTTTTGATTAGCCCCAGGGGGCCTGGTAAATTTGAGAATGGAAAAAACGAGAAGTGTGGTCGTGATTTACATTCCCTCACAGCTGTCAACATCTGTCGTCCAAAAAAAGGGAAAAAGGTGCAGCGGCACTTGAACTTGAGCTTACAACGCACGTACTTTCATGTAGACGCAAGAAAGAACAATCACCATCGACAGCAACCGAACCGGCGAGGCGCATTGAAAGCTACTTATACTTATCGTACTCGCACAGAGATAAAGTGCAGCGCTTTATCTATCCAAGCCATACAACAGAAATGAAACTCAGCACCCACAACTATGCCAACTATCGCACAAACAACGAAAGAGAAACGTCTCATCTCCGAGCTTTTCAGCGACGAAGACACAAGATCAAAGAAGCAACGGGTTCGTTTTGATGATCATGTTGAAGTTCTCACTGAAGATGATGATGAGCTGGAGGACACTGAGGAAGACGACGAAGAGGAAGTGGAGTTTGTCCTGTCTATAGGAGAAGATGGAGATTTTGATTATACCATCATCACCACGACTGCGACAGCATCTACGTCCTATCAGCATTCTCAAGAAGACATCAAGAAGCCACCATCATCGCCACCAAATCAAGACAATCACCATGCCAGGATTACCCGTCCAGCTTCACCTTTCGCAGGATCCGATCGTCGTCTATGTGAAGAGCTGTACATACCACCATCCTCCTCCTCTGAGGATGGAAGTGATTGCTGTCCCTGCTGTGAAGGTGTCCTCAACATGATGATGTTGCCATCCGTTAACAGCACCTATCTCCCACCATTACGATCAAGTTTGACTTCTTGGCCAAGTAGTTTAGGAAATAACCTCAAGATATTCATCCCAAGTAGTAGTAGCAGCAGCAGTGATGAAGATGATAATAATATGGCAACAGGTGCAAACAGTCCTCCTTGTGACGCTGCGTTACTCACACCACTAATCACTCCTCCGCCAACCCCAAGAAGAGATGGATCCTCCTCTGATGGAGTCATGACTGCTGACGAGACAGTCATTTGTGAGTGGCCATGTAATTTGACTGTGGATAATGCCATCACATCAGCGCTGGAGTTGCGGCTTTGAGATTATTGCATGCGTGAGAGAGAGACGTTAATGTAATGTTGTTAAGCATAGGTTTTGAAAGATGTAAAGTAATTGCGTTTGTTTTGTTGAAAAGAATGATCATTGATCATTAATGAAATGATTTAAGAACCAAAACTACTTTTGTCTACAATAACAATAGCGTGAAAAAGAAACAATTCTAGAAAGGTATGTCTTCCTTCAAGATGATGTGTTCAGATTTGAAAAGGTATGGTACTAATTAAACAAGACGTACGAACTTTATTAAGTTATTCACTTTGTTCCCTGAATCTCTCACGGGAAAGAATGTGTCGAACTCAGTTCTTTCATTTGCTGCATAATAAATCATTGACAATTGCAATACTTGTATTCCCCATACCTCTTCGACGTCCATGTAAGACTTCCCAAACCCCCGGGCTTGGCTATCAACTCAAAGAAATGAAAAAATAAGATTCATCTGATTACATTTTTCTCCACTTATCCGCATCCTTCTCCTTCATCTCATTAAACGCATCTTCACCCGGAGCCAACAAAACAGGAACAGCCGCTGTCAAAATTGCCAACACTCCGAGGCCAGCCGCCAACCCAAGTCCACCAGGGGCGTTCACTGCTCCATATTCATAATCATCTGCTACATCTGCCGCAAGCGCTGCAAATGGTGTGGCAATCACTGATGCTGCCGCGACGGTGGCAGCGTTGCCTATCTTGTCGAAATTGACATTCTTTGCGGAAAGTTCGGTTGTCGTCTGAGTTGTTGGGGCGGTAGGAGCGACAAAGGCTGATGTTGAGGTGGCGGAGAGGAGAGCGATGAGGGTTGTAAGCTTGTACATGATGGAAAAGATAATAGGAAACGTATGATTGATACAAGAGAAGATCACAGTGGTATTTGCTTCAGTTGGCTTGGGTTGGTTGATTGTTTGATTGATTGCTTTGCTGAAAGCTCTCATGAAATCTTTGCGTGCGTGTTGGGTCAGAAGAGGACGCCAAATGAAAATATGACGCATTTTTACTGACACAAATCAAAGACAAAAAAGACAAATCGCCGTCATTAACATGCGTAGGACTCAGTAGTAAAAAGTGCACGAGATTCCTATCAATTTTTTCATCGTTCATCCAAGTCGTTGAACGGAAAGCAAGAGGGCTTTTGATCACTTAAGCTAGCTCTCTCTGTTCTCAGGCTGCTTTCATCTGCATGCATGGCTGAGAACATAAATTACATTTGGAGCTCGTTTCTAAATCCATCAAACATGCCATCCACACTCTCAACAGCCATCATCGCGGCTCTTGCCACTGGTACATTGGCCAGAGAAGACGTCTTCCCAGTCACCAAGCCTGAGTTTCGGTACCAGGAATTCAGTAAACTCGACCGTGTACAACAAAAAGCCGCCACCGACCAACTCGACTACACTGCAATTACATGGAATGCACTTGGCCTTGCAGATGTAGAACGTAAGGGATGGGATTACCTGACCACAGACCAGCAGATTGGTGCTACCCAGATCGGATTTACCAAGGAGTCTTGGGACTGCTTCATTGATCACTACTCCTCTGCCTACTGGGCAGAACTTGTTGCTCAGAACAAGGCATCCCAGTACATGCGTCTTGGATGGAGTCAAGAGTCATGGGAAGGAGAGGGTACTCATCCTGCCACTGAGGGCAAGTGGTGGGATCAGCTCTCCGAGGATGAAAAGAAGGCTGCTAACTCCTTGTGCTATTTCAAGATGAATTGGAACAGTGTCGACATGAACCCCAACAATAGTTACTTTCCATACAATTTTCCGGAGTTTAGGTACACGCCATGGAATGAGTTGAGTCTTTCCACGCAGAATACTGCCATAGGTATGATGAACTACACAGAAGAATTGTGGAACGATCTTGGAACTCATGTTGCCGAGAAGAACACCTTCCTCAACTTGGACTCAAAGACCCGAGAGGGTGCCATGGAACTTGGCTTTTACACTCATAACTGGGATTGCTTTATGAACCACTACCAAGCCTACTACTGGAGTTCATTCCACGCTGATCTATTGGTTGCCATTGAGACATTGGGCTGGACTGAAGCAAGCTGGACTAACGATATGCAAGCACCTCCTCTTTCTGAATCCAAGTACTGGGCTGATTTGACCCCGGAAGAGAAGGCAGCTGCCACCAGGCTGTGTTACTTTGAAGAGACTTGGGATACTAATGAATACCCTACCTTGGAAGATTTTGATATTTCCTCGGCCATTACTCCAGATGGTCCTCTTCCCAAAGACATCAACTTGAACATTTACGAAACTACTGGTTATGCTGGAAGGAGCCCAGGTATGGTCGCTGCCGGCCAATACGTTTACAACGCCTCTTTCCGAACAGTGGTCTCATCGACCGTTTTGGGAGTGGTTGCCTTGGCCGGAGCATTCCTCTTCGCATAAATATTGAGGATGATTATCTGGGTTTCAGTTTCTAGTAATGTTTAGGTGTGAAATCATCTTATTTGGGTGTGGGGTATTGGTTTTTAACACATATTAGTTGTTTAGTTTTTTTGTTAAGTGATCATTTCTTCTTTGGCCTGCTACTTGCTGCGTACGTTTATCTTACGATTCAGCCAGACGCAGTATGCTTTCGTGTAAACTTCTCATAGTATATTTCTCTCGGATGCATCTGGTGTGAGAATGACGTTCTCCATATCTCGAGAACTGGGCGAGCCAATAGCCCAAGGGGTGGCTACAGTAGTTGCTCTGCTTTTTACATTGCTTGGAGAGCTGAATGAGCCAAATTCAAGATATTGGCTTTCACCTCCTTTATCAATTCCAAGCTTGGCATATTTCTCCTCCAGTTTTTCTTCTTTGAAATCCTTTTGCCGCATACCAAGAGTCTCGGGCACGAAGATATACCCGATGATAGGCGGAATCACAGCAATTACAAACGATATGCTCAGTGCAACAAATGGACCTTGACCTTCCAGTATGACTGCTCCCTGAGTATTAGTAAAGAAACAACAAATGTAAGTAAAATGAAGTTTGACGAAAAGTTCAATCAACAAGCTTGGTATTGCATTCAAACTTACGATGTATTGAGATGAGACTGCAGCAAGCCCTCTTATGGTGGCCATATATCCATCGACAACATTGAAGCGCCCACTTCCAAATACGATATCCGCCCTCATAAACACATTTACAATACCCAATGCGCCGGTCAACCCACCGATCAACTCAGTGGATGCAAGCCATCCTTTACCCGCATTTGTCCGCATACACAGAAGGATAAGAAGCACACGGATTGGATGCACGCTCAAATGTGCTATATAAAACGGCTTACGTCCCCAGCCTTGTGCGGTGAGATAGCCAACTACCCAAGTACCAATGACCATGACAATCTGTGCCAGTGAGCCTGCTGCGGCTAAGAGTGGTATGGCTGATCGAGCCATGATGGCATCGTCATCTGTAGCATCATCGTCATCATTACTTTCATCATCACCAGCCCAACTACCTACACCAGCCAAAGCCGAATTGAATATTAGGCCAACATTTGCCTCGGCAATGACATGAAACACATCTGCGGCAACTAAACCCACGATGCGTTTATCTGAAAACACTTCCCAATAGTCACTAGCCTCGGGTTCCACTTCATCCTTGTGTGTATCAACCACACAATTTTGTTCGTCTCGTTGTTCCGTGTGTAAATGAAAGCCTCTTCCCATCAAAGGATCACCACGTGGTATGAACCGTGAGAAGAAAATTGCGCTTGAAGCAAATGTAATCGGTAATATGAATACTGCCTCAATGCTTGGATAGAAAAGCCACGCAATGGCACCACTTAATACAGCACTGAAGATTGAACCAAGGTGAGAAACAATTTCGCGTCTCACGTTCATCACATCAAAAAGCTCTGGGCCAAATGCACTTAATGTTATGGCAGCAAAAGCGGGCCCGAGGAATGCCAGGGCAACTGACTCCACCGATCGGACAACATACACAAGGATCTTATCCGATACATCGGCTCCGTCCACAAAGTATACCATGAGAGATGACAATCCAATAACTAGCGCTGCTAAGGCAAGAAAGACACGCCGATCATGATGTGTCTTATCGATAACATCACCCACAATTGACTTGAGTAGTAGATCAATGACACCACGAAAGATGCCTGATATCACGACACTTTTTTCTCCCCACCCTTTTGCGAGGAGAAACATATCGATGTACATTCCGAAACCATCTCCAAGCTCAGCTATGGAGAAGCTTGTAAGAAGGAAGGCGGTTTGAGTGGCAATCATTTTGTTGTGTCCTAACTGTCAACCTTGGCTGCATTTGTTATTCAATCTTTGTTATCAGGTGGATCGAGTATGAAATTAAGCCAATTATCAGATAACCCTGTGTAATGCGTATACAAATTTACTTATCGAACAGTTATTGAATTGCAGAGTGCTACAAAATGTTCAGACTATAGAGAGGATAACGAACACCATCACCAAGATCACCGCAATGAAGCCAGGTCGATGGGTTGAATGTCTGTTGTCTCAAGTAGAGGCTTCGAGAGGCTTCGCTTGATGGTGGGGTGTCGTATTGAGGGTTGGATTCTGTCTCGTTACTAATTCCTACCTACGCAGAATCTGCTTTCTCCTCTGAAGATTTTGAATTGAACAATTTCTTCAAATAATGATTCAAATACATAATAAGCTGCCTACATAATAAGTTGCTCAATCATCAGAAGAGTATGATGCATTACTCATTATCTTCTTCCTTTGGGGACAATTCATTCCATACTACACCTACTGCTCTATATACACAATGAAGATGCGCTCAACACGAAGAGGCAAAAAGAGTGACGCCGCCACCAACCAACGCAAGGGCACAAGTGACACCATTCTGATATTGTTGCTCGTATTGATGATTGGGGTATTCGTCTCTAATTTAATTGTTGGTAATCAACTGGCAATCAACTCAGCTATACATGTTGAGGTGACAGACAAAGGGGTAGCACTGCACCTAACAACATCAACCGATGATCTGTCACCAAAACGTCTCGCACTCAAACACAAGAAGCATATTGCTACGGACATCAAACCAGAAAAGGATGTTTACAGAGGAGCTGACATAACAAAAATCCTTACTGGAGAACTACCATTCCCAACAGATTGCAGCGATGGTTCTCCAAACGAACGATGCCGTCTCAAATTCAAACCGGGAACCGTGCAACTTAGCAATGTCAAGACACTTCAACAGTGTTACGTCGATACTGCCAAGTACAAAGCCCATATCGAATCCACGAAAGAACCTGTAATGACATCTATCTCACATAAACACAAGATAATATTCCGCAATATACCCAAGTCGGCTTCATCTACGGCACGTCATGCCATGTTTGATTTTCTAGAGGGAAAAGACTACTCACTTCCGTTTGATCTCATGATGAAACTTGTCACAAATCACAATTATACGATGATATCTTTCATTCGTGAGCCATCATCACGGTTCTATTCTTCATACGATGAGGCATTTTATCGAATGGGTCCCTGGATGGGCGAGGGCGAAATAGCTAGGAAGCAACCGAATTTGCGACTGCAATATCTATCTGTCAAGTACAAAGTAGACAAGTATCCCTATTTTTACGAAGGGATGAAGGAAATGAATGACTACCGAAAGATGTATTGTCCGAAAGAGGTACTTGACACTGGTGTCTATATGGAATGTGACGATTATGACTCGATAGATGATGGGATGTTACTGAAACGCTTTGAACAATTCGTCCATGATTATGATGGAATTGAACCCTTTGATTTGCATTTGAATATGCAGACGACCAGTCTCATCTACGAGAGTGGAAAACCTCTGCCTATCACCACTTTGTACAATGCATCGGAAGCAGAGAAAGATTGGCAGGAGATAGCAAGTCAAAAAGGGGTCACGATATCAGATGGTGAGATGAAACATGGGCGGCATCAATCAAGACGGTTCGATGTGAGCAAGGTTTCAGAAGGCACTCAGCAGAAGATATGCAAGATATTGGTTGGAGGGACAGCGAATGTGGAAGAAGGATGATTCTTTGAATCTTGTCATTCGGCCATGGGAAGATCTTGCCGAATAGGATTCACCAGAGCATACAAAGGTAAAACGTGTTTTAAGAGTGAGCTCTCTGTAGAGTCACAATATATGTAGTTGAGAGCATGCATAGTCACCTCCCTTCTTATCTCAATTTGACAGAAACTTGACGCGACTGAGACAAATTTTTTTCAGATTTGAACCTCCGACAAAGGCAAGTGCAAAGCACAAGGTTGAATGACCTCTTGAATGACGGCCTTTCCCAGCAACTTTGCTCGTCGGCTCTATTCACTGCTGCTGAACTCATTAAGTAGGAGTGTTTTCAGAGGAAGAGATACCAAGGGAATAATCATACGTAGGAATCAGTAATTATTTTGGAGGGATAACTAAGTATGTATTTGCGTTCCTTGTGTTGATACAATGAAGAATTGTAGTGCTTTGACACATTGGGTGCTGATAGTGAAGGAGTAAGGTCATTAGTGAGGGTAGGATAAACTTCTTGCACAGTTCTTGATAATCTGCGGACATATTCGCAGCTGCAGTATTTATCATTTCTCATATTTCCGCCTGTGAACAAAAGATATGGCATCATTATGTGGACCACGGAGTGATGTAACCCAACGCAAGGGTACAACTATTATTCTATTTTTGATCGCCTTATTGATCGGAGTATCGTCCATCTTCAATATAATAGTTGGTAATCAAGTGGCAAAGAACTCAGCTATAAAGAAATCAGTTGAAAATAATATTGTAGCAACAGAAACAGACAACGCACCCGACAGTAACAATGACCCAACCACCAATCAACATGATGGATATGATGACAATGATGATGACGATGACATGGGAATAAGAGCTGGTTTTTCCAGTGGCGAACAAATTACAAAATTCCTTACTGGAGAAATACAATTCCCAACGAGATGCACCTCATATATGAATGGACGATGTCGTCTCAAATTCAAACCGGGAACCGTGCAACTAAGCAGTGCCCAGACGCTTCAACAGTGTTACGTCGATGCTACAAAGTATAAAGCACATACCGAACGGTCACGAAAGTCCATCGTCGCATCCGTTTCACACAAACACAAGGTAATATACCGCAACATACCTAAGTCGGCATCATCGACGGCACGTCATGCCATGATGGATTTTCTAGAGGGACAGGATCTGCAATTAAAACATGATGAATTGATCAATCTTGTCCATTATGAAAACTATACAATGGTATCCTTCATTCGTGAACCATTAACACGGTTCTATTCATCATACGATGAAGCCTTTTTTAGGATGGGTCCCTGGATGGGCGAGGGCGAAATAGTATGGGATAAACCCAGACTGAGAGAGTGGTATAATAGTATCAAGCACAGGATGGACAAGTATCCCTATTTGTACGAAGGGATGAAGGAAATGAATGACTATCGAAAGATGTATTGTCCAAAAGAAGTACTTGACGCGGGAGATTTCTTGAAATGCAACAAGTATGACTCGATAGATGATGGGAGGTTACTGAAACGCTTTGAACAATTCGTCCATGATTATGATGGAATTGAACCCTTCGATGTGCATTTGAATATGCAGACGACCAATCTTATTTATGGAAGCTCGGGCGAACCTCTGCCAATCACCACTTTGTACAATGCATCGGAAGCAGAGAAAGATTGGCAGGAGGTGGCAAGTCAAAATGGGGTCACGATATCAGATGGTGAGATGAAACATGGGCGGCATCAATCAAGACGTTTCGATGTGAGCAAGGTTTCAGAAGGCACTCAGCAGAAGATATGCAAGATATTGGCGTTAGATTACTGCTGCTTGAACTTCAAATTGCCCAGGGTTTGTGATGATGTAGGCTTGTATTGTTCTTTGGAGCAAATGGAGGGACAGCGAATGTGGAAGAAGGATGATTCTTTGAATCTTGTCATTCGGCCTTGGGATAGGTAACTCATTTTGAAGATTATAATACTCCTACATCTTCTACAAACTTTGATCATATTATAATTTTCCATCATGTATTGCAATATGGCATTTTTCACTTGGACGTTTTGAACTTGTCGCCAGTATTTATATGCGAACGAGTAACATTTTCAATTTCTGTTCCTGCGTTAAATATTCATTGATTTGTGTGTTACTTCCTGCCGTATCGCACTCACGGCTCAGCTGAATCGAACATAACCTGCATCCAACTTCTTCCTCTCCATTTGCCTCTCGAGAACTCTACTCAATTTCATCTCTTGCATCTCTCCGTGCGGCATGAACTCATGACTATCAACCACTGATAATGAAACACCAGCCCCCACCAACTCTTTCGATAGTAAACGTAGACATTGCTTTGTTACTTCCGGAGCAACAACAAAGCAGACTGTATTACTATCTTCGATAACGATATCGCCTACATTCTCCAGATGAACGCCAATGGATGCAAGAGCATTCGGAAATGAGTTGGAGGATGCAACATTGACATTCTCGCAGCGTATAACAGTGCAATATTCTTCTTCTGCTGTGCCCGCATCCATGCCAAGGTCCGCGTGTGCAATTACAAATCGGCTTCTTCTACCTTCACCAGGTTTCACGGTATTGTTATCCGATTCGGGTGATAAACGCCGACCACCGAAGACTCTTAAACACAGCACATCGCCACGATCTTGGAACTTTTCCTCTATTTTCGATGCATCAGCTGGTTCAAGAAAGGGCGTGGCTTGGATAGACCATGTGTCAGCAGCTTCTGCTGCTAGTGATTCCACAGCTTCGATGATTCCGTAGAGTGATGTTGAAGTCGGTGTTCTTGTTTGTCTCGATAGTATGCTTGTCGATGTCGACTGGAATGCATACGATGAAGAAGCTGCTAGGGAAAGGCTTGTTACAGCTATGCAGTTCCATACTCTCATTGTCACCATCTTGCTTTGCTTTTGGTTGATTTTTGTTGTGTCTTCATTTCAGCCGGTTCCTCAATCAACTCAATCAATGGAGTTGTTCTCTGCAGAAATGAAAATGAGCGAGAGAAGTGAAAGTACGCACGAGGGGACGGCGCACGAATCTTGAATTTTGGCAATTTTTGACAACTTGAACATGAAAATGGACGTTGACGTTGACGTTGATTCATTGTTTCCGCATACTACCATACTTATGCAACCAATAGTACTACAAATCAATGGCAGTCTCTATTCGTTCTACATTGACGACTGCTCTAGCTTTCCTACTCCTTCTATCATATTATTCAGCAGCTTGTGTAGGCCCGCATAGCTTTACTCTTGTGCCTCATCGACAACAAGCAAACCAAAACCAAAATCATTTCACAAGATATTGCTAGCATCCCCTCTCTTGGTGCCAAGAACAACAACAAAAACAACAACGACGACTTGGAGAAAGAGAGAACATACACAAAAATAGACGACGGATCACCTCTCGGCGTTGCAATAGTAGGCATAGGTGGATTACTCTACACCAAAGGTGGTGACACATTTTCATTCCTACAAGATTCTTCCAACGCGGTTTGGATTATTCTCGCTACAGCTTCTACTGCGGCAGGTCTATCACGTCTAGTTCGTTACATAAACGACAAACAAACCAACAGTGATCAATAAACACAAGAATACAAAATATAATAACCGACAACATCATGGGGACACAATCCGAAGCCAAGGCCAAGTCGCAACTAGCCGAAAACAACTCCATCCTTACTCGAAAAATCATCTTTTACGCCTTCCTAGCAACTCTTATTGCCGATACCTACGCATCCAAGGCAGAAGTGCTAAATCATCTAACGCTATGGTCACTCATCCTACACATGCTATACTTTGAACTTCACCTCCCATCCAAATCAACCTTGATCCAAACTCTAATTCGACTCTTTCACGGTCCTTCCTTCTGTGGAAGTTTGGCTCTTTTCAACATGTACCTATGGACACTAATTGCCAACCCATCCATGGAATTTGATTTGGCACCCGAGGGCCGTTCCACATGGCTCATTTATGCACGTGGTTTCTGGTTACATCTTGGTCCTATTTTGTGTCATTACATTGATTTTCTACAGAATGGAACGACGTTACGAGACATCTACGCTTTGGCTGGGTGGAATGCAAGCAAGTTAGGTCAATTTTGGATGTGTTTGGGTGGTTACTTTGCCATGGGGTTGACTTGGGAGCAGGTAAATGGGGATGCTAGTGGGACGTACAATGTTACTGTGGTGTCGCCTGAGATGTATGTTTTGATTAGTAAAGCTATTGGAGTTATTAGTTGTATCGTTGCTTTCATGGCGGTTGTCAGGCCCAAGCTTTTGAATTGAGAGTCCTGTAGAGTGAAACAAGTATCTTTTAACTTTTAATTAATATCTGTACCATGCGATAAGAAGTCTAAAGTACTCAGTACAATACTCAGTAGCAGTACAGTTAATATGCGGAGCTCGATCATAACTGTCACTCTTTCGTGGCGTTGCGGTGCACAACTGAGGCGAAGGTGAGAGATGCATGGTACAACATGTACCTTTGCTGCGCAGAGAGAGATATTATTATTATGCTTCTCATTTGGTTGAGGCGGCAAAGTACCAGACTTCCAGAGATGCCAATGACAGACAGTGGCCAACCATTGGCACAGATAGAATAATTATGGCTCTAGTTTATTGCTACTTACTACGATACAACTATTAAAAGGCAAGACAGCTGGCTGCTACACACAACACAAACAACAGAGACAAAAAAGAAACGAGGAGTTTGTTCTTTGGTTCAAAGGGCGGATTTTAGAAAATCCTGTAGTTGGGTTTGGCAATGATTTTTACATCATGCACATGCTATTGTTCAGCAAGTGAAGCATCAAGCAGTTTATTTGCCGGACTTCTTGGGGAGAAGAACAGCATGGATGTTGGGAAGGACACCTCCAGAAGCAATGGTGACTCCTCCAAGCAACTTGTTCAACTCCTCATCGTTCTTGACGGCAAGGGTGATGTGACGGGGCACAATACGAGCCTTCTTGTTGTCACGGGCGGCGTTGCCAGCAAGCTCGAGGATCTCAGCACAGAGGTACTCGAGAACGGCGGCGAGGTAGACGGGGGCGCCGGCTCCCATACGGGTGGCGTACTTGCCTTGACGGAGGTAACGGCCGATACGACCGACGGGGAACTGCAATCCAGCTTTGGCGGAGGAGCTGGTGCTCTTCTTTTCGCCGCGGCCTCCTTTTCCTTTTCCTGACATGGTTGATTAGTGGTTGGTGATGATGATGAAGATCGGTAATTCGATTTATGAGAGGTGTGGGTGCTGTTTGGAAAGCGCGATGAGGCTGGGAAGCGAGAGGTGATGATTTTGGGTCTGAAATGATTTTGAAACAAATAAAGGTCGTGGTATGTTTCTACGGGGTAAGTCTACGACCCGCGCTGTCGGAATTCAACGCTAATGGCATTTTAGTAACTAAAAATCAACCTTTCAAGCTCAAAAGTGTTCTGAAAAAACCGGCGCGGGTTGACTCTTGACAGCGTCATTTTCAGCTCATCTCAATCGACGCCGCTTCATCAACCTCTCATAAAATCGAATTACCGATCCTATCAACAACTCTTTATCTTATTTCCAACATGGCCAAGACCCCCTCCAAGAAGGCTCCTTCCAAGGCAGCCAAGAAAGCCTCCACCGAGACCAAGAAGCGTAGCAAGAAGCGCGTCGAGTCCTACTCCACCTACATCTACAAGGTGCTCAAGCAAGTCCACCCCGACACTGGAATCTCCAAGAAGGGTATGTCCATCATGAACTCCTTCATCAACGACATCTTCGAGCGCATTGCCTCTGAGGCCGGAAAGCTTGCCACCTACAACAAGAAGGCCACTCTTTCCTCACGCGAGATCCAGACTGCCGTCCGTTTGATGCTCCCCGGAGAATTGGCCAAGCACGCCGTTTCCGAGGGAACCAAGGCTGTCACCAAGTTCTCTTCTGCCTAAGTTGCTTCTTAGCGACGATGGCTCTTTGCATGCTTCGGCATTGCAACAAAACAACTACAGGATTTTCTAAAATCCGCCCTTTCAACCAAAGAATACATACACTGCCTCGCGGCGTTGTCTCTTCTGATCATTTTACTTTGTCGGGTGGAGGAACTCACCGTGTATTTTATTGTTTTCTCCAATTCTATCTTAGTGTAGCTAATATTATTTAATCTCCTGAATAAACAGTTTATTAATGTTTTGTCCATGATCCTTTGTCAGTTTGTAACTCTCTTCCTTCAGCAGCGGCACATGACGCTAGTAGTCTTCTCTCCTCTTGCCTGAAACAACAACCTAAAAACACTCCGATAGATGGCATCCCTTCCCATCCAACAACAGTTTTGTTGTGGCGTGTACGATAGCATAAATGCTGAGTATGAAGGCGCAGCCTAGATCCTTGTTTATTAGATATCCATCACTTCAATAATTACCAAATTTAATACTTATGAAACTGTACAGAAACAATGCCCCCCCTCTCTCGGTCTCCAATCCTAACTATTTTACACCCACCTCCCAGACTACAGCATCCCCTACAACCCGTCCCCATAAGTTCTGACGGACTATCTGATAGTTGCCTACCTTATGAACACCTCGTACAACATGTCGGGATCTCGCACTCAACATCACAGGGAACAACAAGTTCTTCGAGTACTGTTTGATTGCCTCTGTCACGGAGATTACAGATTTCTTGGGGCATTACACCCTCCATGTCCGTATTTTGGAAGTATGCTTTTTCTGTGTTCACAATTGAAGAAGAAGAGGTTCGGAGTAAGCACTACAGATTAAATACAATCTCACATTGAGAAAAAAATACAACAAAGCATCAACTCACCCAACGCTGCCATCTGACCAAGCTCGGCGGGAATACCCCCAATAAAGTCATTATTCGCCAAACCCAACGTTTTCATGTTACCAAGCCTCCCATACTCAGTGGGGATCCTCCCCCCGAGTTCATTCGAGTTCACATCCAAGAAGTACAACTTCTGGCATTCCGCCAGCTCTGTTGGTAACACTCCTGTAAATGCACAGGTGTCCAACTTCAGGAATTCAAGATTGGATAGCTTTCCAAACTCTGTGGGGATCGGGCCACCAATCTTGTGGGACGCATCAATTTGGAACTCCTTCAGGTTGGGACACCGTCCAAGCTCGACGGGAAGAGTTCCCTCAAATTCGTTATGACCCAAAAAGACGCTTGTCAAGTTGGACATCTCTCCCAACTCAACGGGAAGAGTCCCCGAAAACTTGTTAAAGGCAATATCGAGCAATTCCAAATTCTTAAAGTCCTTGAGAATATCAAACACCTGCCCTGTAAAGGCATTTGTGTGAAGGTACAACGTCTTGAGGTACTTGAGTTGCTTGAAACTTTCCGGAAGAGGTCCTTGAAAGGCATTCTTCGATACAGACAAGTGCTCCAAATAGCGGTACTCTCCAACTGCATCGATATTGGTCAATTGGTTCTGTTCTAAGAACAGCGTCTGCAAATTGAACAACTTGTACAACGGGGAGGGGAGAGCACCTACCAATTGGTTATTTTCCAAATCCAAATGTTGCAAATAATACAACAAGGAAAATTCGCCAGGTACCTCCCCACTAACCAATCGTTGGCGCAATTCCAACCTGTTGATAATACGCTGCGGCACATCAATCTTGACACCATCCTCCCTTCCCGACTCCAACAATTCCGAAATCTTCCCCTCCAACTCTGCCTCCAACTCCTCCACATCCTTACAGGTAATGCCCTCCCAATCACACTCATGAACCGGACTGCCCCACTCCAACCTCCCCTCCACAGGTGTCCACGGCCCACTAATAAAATAAATCACCATCAACACAAACCTTTGATGCAAATGATCCTTCCCCGGTCCCAACTCCATCCCATCCTCAAATACAATCCAATTCAACGCCCTGTTCTGTGCCGTATTCGGATCACCCAACACATCCGGTCCACCAGCAATACGTTGCAATCTGTCAAAAATATCCCAATACACCTGCTGACGAGCCATTGTCGGACTAGCACTAGGAGGATCCGGCACGGGCGGTGCAACATACGGTTCATCTTCACTAATCAACGCCACGGGGATAGTCACAGCAATCACCACAATGAGGATCAAACAACATCCCACCATCAAGGTCCCTCGATCCACCAAATCCCAAAGACTACGTCCCTCCAATTCTTCGTCGGCAGTGGCAATTTTACGCAAACGATCATCCCCACCCCCCGCTGCGGCTCCGCCATCCATAAACATCTTCTTTCGCAAGGCCGATTTATCCTTGGTATCATCAAAATCCGACACGTGACGTGCCCCCACATCCGCTGCACCAGCCTTTTGTGAAACTCGATCATCCGCACTCCCATTACTCACGGCGACAACTCGTGCATTCCCCCTACCACCTCCTTCACCGTTACGACGGGGAGCATACCCCATCTTGGAACGTTCATTCTCCTCCCGAACAGCCATACGACGTTCTTCTTCGCGTTGTCGTCGTTCTGCCTTCTTTTTGGCATTCCACCACTCGGGCATGTTAGGATCAATTGGCCCCGAGGCTTCGCTGTAGTCATCGCCGCCATTGTTGGTGCGGCCTTCTCCTCTTGGTCCGCCGCCGCCGCCGCCACGGGGTGGAGCAGAGCGGTTCGGTCGACCACCGCCGCGGTCGCCCCGGGGAGGAGGAGCGCGTGCGCTATTGGCGTAGCGATCTCTTCCGGACATTGTATGTAAGGAGGTCACTTTGGTGAAATGGTTGTTGGATTGAATTGAGTTCTGTGCTTGGTAGTGTTGCTAATCGTAGTAGGAGGGTTCTACTGTGTTCTTCACCATGACCTCTGGCGTGCGTGGCTTGGCGAAAAATGCACAGGACGAGGGGATGACCTCGGTAAGGAAACCTTTTCGGACAAATCCAGTCCTGTTTTGCGAAATAGAAGCCTATTGTGACGTGTCAAATAAAGTGAGCCGTTCTTACCTGCGCCTCCCCTGGGTAGCTTTTACTAGCTTATTGGGCCGATTTTTCAAAGAAAATCGACTTGTCCTATCGTCAGCTAGCCAAACAATGGCCAACACAACGCGAAGACACTGTCAACAACTCCATAGTGGCTCGCTGCTGTGTACTCTTGCTAACCAATCCTCCTATCAATATTATCCTCGTTGTATGCCTGAAATTATATAGTCATATTGAGACAAGCAAAGCAGCAAATAAATTTGATCCCTAATCGACACGTATCGAATTTGATTTCATATGTGCAGCACAATACACTGAGCTTCTCCGCTAAGCAATCGATACATACTACGCCATAATAATGACAATGATCGGTGAAAGAAAACGAAAAGTGGGTCCTCTTCTATCCAACTTAAATGGTGACGATCAGGCAGTACATCGTAATAATAATCAAACGACGAAGACTCAACGCATCTGCTACAAATACAACAAACGGAAAAACAAACTGATCTTCTTTCCACCCACACCAACATCAACAATAACCCTTCTCATCCTCGTACTCATCCTAATAACGGCAGTCGTCCAAGCCCAAATCCCCGACACAGACAACTACTGCGGACCCTCCTGGGTAGAAGCCGCCAACCTCTGTAACCAACCCTGCGCCACCGCCACTGACGCCGAATGCACCACACCGGGACATACCTGCTTCAAATTCACGGGATGTCAAGCCAAACTTGCACTTACCGAGGTACCCTCCACAACTCCCACCAAATTTCCAACCGCAAGTCCCACAATCAGTAATGAACCAACGACGACGCCACCCACGGGAAGTCCAACATTTACCCCCTCGGCAAGTCCATCAAGTTCTCCGAGTGGGGTGCCGACGAAGAGTCCAATTGTGAATTGGTATCCAGCGGTAGATACGACAATTGATACTTTGACTAATGGACAGGGAGTGATGTTTGTTGATGATGATCCTTCGTTACGGTCGTATGGGTGTATTTTTGAATTGGAAAGTGGCCCTAAGAGTCCAGCAATTGCCATTAAAAGTTTGGAGATTTTGATTAGTTATGATGATGAATTGTTCATTGGTGGCAATAGTGATGCTGCTGCTGCTGCATCTGTTACTACCGATACCAATATTACCAATGCACAAGCAAAAATTGCCTATGAACTATGGACAAGACCAAACACCTGGCATGGATTTGAAGGACGGGTACGTGCCTATGACAAAATTGCCGAGGGGAATATCACTATTACCAATGGCCAACTATCCCACCGCGGTGAAAAGTTGATTTATGTAACAATTGATAACTTTGACCCAATTCAATTGGATGGAGGTGGGTTGGATCGTCGTGCGATGTATGTGACGTTATCGACGCGGAATTTGTTGTATCAACGTTCGAGTATGCCGTTGGAGACGGAGGCAATTTCGTCGATTGAGGAGGTGGAGACGCAGAGTGTTACGCAGGATACGATAGTTTTGGCGGAGACGGATCACTTGGTTGTGTATGAGGGAGCGGCGGTGATGACCTTTCCGTTTAAGGAGGCGAAAGAACCTATTTTTTATAGAATTCCACGAGGCTTCGTTGGTAGAATTTCGTATGATCGTGATCCATGTGAGTTGATCCCCGCAATTGATGAGAATGGGACGGATACAGGAGAAATGATGAGTGCGATAAAGTGGGCGGATTGTGTAAACGGGACCAAGCCGCCTAGGCCTACGGTGGAACCTACGGCTTGGGTGAAACCACGTTGGACGTTGGCTCCAACCACGAGGATTCCGTCGCTAGCGCCTGTGCCTTTACCCGACGTAGGTGATCCAACAGGAGCGCCAGTGCTGAGTCCAACATCTTCGCCATCCATCTCAGCAAAACCAACGATTTTCATCTTGAAGTCTTACCTAATCTTGACATTCGACAATATAAGGCAGCGTAGAGAGATGGATGCAAGAGAATCAAACTCGTTTGAGAAGAAAATTGTTTCCTTTTTGAATGAACAGAAGGCTGTCAAGACGAATGAAGTTATTATAGAGGGTGCAAGTGTTGTGTTCCAGCAGACCTATACTACTGAGGAGAGAGAACAGGCGGCAAAGAGGGGAAAGAAGAACGGATCTAGTAACTCCAAAGTTGATGGTAGATTGTTGCAAGAGGGTGATTCTTTGGAAGGAACAGAAGCACTGGAATCGTCAATATCATCTGGACAGGCTGGGATGGATCTTATCGTACCTTCTCCTCCAGCTGAACCACTGTTAGAAGATACAGCTGATCCACTATTGGAAGTTACCGTCGCCATATCTGTTGAAAGTAGTCCACTCCCTCAAAAGATTACCTCCCAACTCTTTCAAACAATGATACAAAACAAGAAAACGGTGTTCTTGGCAGAAGTGAAGCAAGTTGAATCCCTCTCGGACTTATTTTCAACGACGAATGATATACCTGTTATTTTATCCGTGGACAAAGTCACCAGGGCACCAACTCGACGCCCAACAAGAGCACCAGTTGCCCCGGTGATGGAAGAGGAGGAATCGGGCTTATTCAGTAGTGCAAGCACGATAGCCTTACTGATCGTTGGCTTAGTTTGGTGTGTTCTTGTCTTTATGAGTTTTAACAAAATCAAGAAGGCGAGACGAATTATGAAGATTGCAAATGCGAGGAAGTTTCTTGGCGAAGATACATTCAAGGCACCTTATCACGGAATGGTGTATGGAGACGAGAGAAAGGATGATGCCTTTAGGAAATCTAGTAGCAAGGGAATGAGGGCTAGTCTACTGGGTGGGTTTAGTGGTAAGAAGAAGGAAGATGCTCGACAACGCAAGGATGATGATTACAGTGACAAAGGAAATTACAGTCAGGAGGATGAGGAGTATTTGTCATCGATGGAAGATAGTTATTCGTCAGGAGAGTCTGTTTCTGAGGAAAGTAGCGGGTCCTATTGAGGCTTGGGAAGCGAAATACTGTCT
>JALLBH010000229.1:0-31113 GCA_036940005.1 Skeletonema menzelii | reverse complement strand
TCTCTCTCTCTCTCTCTCTCTCTCTCTCTCTCTCTCTCTCTCTCTCTCTCTCTCTTTAGACACACGTACCTACCTCACGACTGGTAACGCGGTGGCGACATCAAACCAGCAACATGCAGTGGTGATTAAAACAGCTCGGATGAGCCCTGACCTGCTTTATGCATGCTAGTGTGAGCAGATGCTCGATGCCGATAGAGCATATGCTCTCTTTCTCTTCAGTTGAGATGTCATCATCGACAGCAACAACTTCTCTTGAAGTCCGTCCTAAACGAACTGCGAGGACATCTTCCCAGACAGGAAGTTCCATGAGGGCGTGTTTGCCTTTAATTTCTCCTCTTTACCAGTCGTGGTAGCAAGGCAAGAACTCTATACACCTCCTTTCTTTAAGCAGTACAAATGATAACGACATGATGGTGGAAAGGAACTGACATGCCGTCAGAGTCGGAGAAGATGGTTGTCAGACAAGAATCAGGATAGATCCTCAGTGGCAAGCTGGTTCAAGTCATCATGAAAGCGGACTAATCAAGGACAAGAGACGAATTGGCACATTCCGATGAAAGTTACATTCTATCTTATGCTTATCAAGAATGAACAAATCCTCGGAACGTCTTCTCATGAATACAAAGAATGAATAAAGCTTCCACCTCTCACATGAAAATGAACCGCCTTCCCTGTCTACAAAACATCTCATTTCATTGCAGATCGCTCTCTAACACTTGCCTTCGTCTAATCCTCCTTCACTCAATCGCTGTCAAGTCATTTGGCACACAAACATTCCTGTCATTTCTGAAGCAGTGCATCGCGCGATCACATTGGTTCCTCGTCATGTCAGAGCAGTCACCCTGAGGTCCATCGGACTCGCCTTCGTGTTTCCTTACGCAATCGCCTTGATCCCAGCGACAATCAGGGCTTTTTGCATTACACTCATCTCTGCTGAACCCATTACATGATTGAATGCGCTCGCACCTTGCTACCCCTCCCCTAGGCTGGGTGAACTGGCAATGTTGACGGCGATCGCGAGCATTACACTCACTCCTTGACAAGCCAGAACAGACGTCGAGCTTTTGACTGCAAGTGCGGCCAACGCGCTCACAGCGGTTGGATGCGCAATCACGTGTGGAACGAGTGTTACAAGGATCGGCCAAGAAGACGAAGGCGTCTTCCCCGTCGAATGAATCGATTTCGTATTCTTCAAGATTGTAGTCCTCGAGATCGAAGTAGTCTTCAGAGATGCTGGCGGCAACACCTCGGAGGTTTGACTGCGGAGAAAGTTAGACGCAAAGGTGTCAGTGAGTAATAATGTGACAAGAAATTGCACAGTACGTCTGGGGGTCCTCCAAGAACGAAGTTATCTCCAACCATGATGTGGCATGCATCAATAAGCATGCTTTGTTCAGGGCAGAGTTGTAAGTCTCACCTCCTCGGCGGCGAGGACGCCCGAAGAAAACGCAGAGAGAAGGATCAATGCAGCGGTGGAGAAGAGTTGCGATGATTTCATGTTGGCAGTGGCAGATAGTAATAATAATGGAGGGGTGTCGATGTTGTTTCAACAAAAGATTTATGATTTCACAATGATGCAGCAAGCAGTGATTGATAACAGTGCAGGATGGTTGCATCCCGGTAAAAGATTTGGATTGGCGGCAAAAAGCAAGATCTTGAGAGGACGACGCGTGTCGACCCGTCTGTATGTACTCATACTTTTTCGTTGCATCATAAACAAACAATGCACAGATAATAAAAACTTTTATGTAACAGATGTGAAGTGGTTCGCTTGCAAGATGAAGATGACGCGAACGCGTGTCAAAATAACGTTGCAGATGATGGGCCAAGAATACATACTTGTGTAACGTGACATTACTCCTATTTTGAGGTATGCCCGAGGCAGGGTCAACAGAGAAGGGTGAACTTACTCCATCCAGGGGGGGGGGCGTGCAGTAGGATCGATAGAGATGGTACTTTGACACATTACATTCAAACAATTTGTTCAAGTAGAAGTTATCTACACTCTATTGTGTCTGCTCCAGTTTCTGTACAGCATCATTATCATGCAGGAGCATGACATTTTTACAAAATTATTTCTCTACCTTCTCAAGACCACATCATCTGGGAATTCCGAAGGTGACTGTGGCAATGGTGGAAAGTGTCGACCAATGGGGTGGGGGCTATTTGGCAATTCCAATGCCTTTGCAAACCTACTCCTCGCACGTCCATGGCCGTTAGTAGAGATCGTATTGTCCCTACTGTAACTACGGCGCCTCGATGGGCTACCAATTGGTGGCAGTTCAACCTGGATTGAACCATTCGATTGGAGACAGGATCCTTCCACTTGCAGTGTAGAATGGTCAGTGGAAACTGCTGAAATTCCTGTCAGAGAGTTCTTGGAGATGTTGCAATCACGAATTGTGGCGGTGCCTTGCTCGATGTAGACTCCTGAATGACCACGAGAAACGCCACGGTTGTTTCGCTCATTGCCATTGCCATTTTCGACAACATCCGTTTCCGTCATGGTCATTTTGCTTCCACGACCTCCCAAATACAGTCCAGTGGCCGCAGAATTGTGAATGAAGCACTTGTGCACGTGTGAAATACCTCCATCAATGTTGACAATACCTCTTCCGCTGAAAGATACAATGTCGCAGTCTGAAACATGTGCCGTAGGTACAACGGAAGGAGGTTGGATACGAACTTGACGTCCATTGGGTGCAAAGGGCGATTGAACTTGAATGGCCGCGTTTCCATTCCAAATATCAACTCCTTCACAGTAATGAAGAAGCTTGAGCCCTTTAATGTGTGCAATTCCTTGCCTCACACGAAAGATTGCCTGGTTTTGCTTTGACGATTCAAATACCACCACTGCAGTTGGATTCGGCCCTTCAAAGGAGGCCTTGTGAAACTTGGCACGGTCATCTGGAGACATGCCACCGGCAGCATCCTCTTCCTCTTCTTCAGCACCACGACGTGGAGTAGAGAGCGAAGATAGAGCAGCACTAGTCGATCTACATCCAAAAAGCTGCCTCAATGTGGCAGATGAAGGCCTTTTTGTTTCCTCGCTGCTGTCGATAGTATCGGATGAGCTCAAGCCAGTGAGGAGTTTGCGTGTATTGGAGGAGTTCTCGTCCATCGACGGTTCAGCATGATAATTCTGGCACCACGTCGAAGCGTGCCTGGGATCCTTCAACCCACCAATAGATTCAATTGTGACCTCGGCGCTACCAATACAGTTGAAGACAATGGATTTTCGTAAAAAGTACGGCCCAGGATGAAGCAAAATGCGAGCACTCGAGTTCTGCTTGCGGAATCGTTGTCTCACGTTATTCTCGGTGCTATCTACACTCACTCCAGAAGAAATTGAATCAAACGCAGCCTCCAACGTGTCATAGTCGACAGGCACGCATGGATTCTGACGGTAGAAGTTACTCCATGATTCTGGCATTTGCATACCATCCGTCCACTGGTAGAGAGGTAGACAAGAAACAGCATGTTGGTGAGCAGCTGCCATCAAAATCAAACGCCATCAACTCTCAGTCAATCCACTGAACTCAACTCACCTTGTGCGCATCCTCACACATCACCCTCCAAATCGACTCATCATTGATAATAGAATTCCATTTTCTATTCACCTTTGACAACGCAGAAAGTCTACGTGATCCACAGAAGGAAAGGATGCGGGGCAAAAGCTCAGGCGGAGCATCATCTTTCAACCATTGAAGCACATTCACATTCTTTGCCATGATTGATCCACCTCCTGCTGTAGCATCATAAATCTCCATCGCATCATGTGCCGCAGCATGAGCATAGAATGTACCACTATTAGGTGAAAGCAAGGATAGGGAAGGCACTCCATTCTTATTCTCTTCTTGAGAGAGAACCGTATCCTCAGTATTGTTTCTCTCCCTCAATACTCCCCCACTGACAGCATCCTCATCCATGTCCAATCTCAATTGAGAAGAAGAAGCAGCGGCAGCGGCTGTCTGTGATGTAGTCCTAGCACGACGAATAGAAGCAGTAATCCCTCTGCTTTCAGGCTTCCTCTTACCCGGAGATGCAAACATTCTACGCAAGGAAGATCTTCCATCAACATTGTTTTCGTCATTATTGTCGCGATTGTCAGGCCGGCGCTCGGTCTCATCTGCACTCTCCATTGCCGCCATGCCGAGCTGTTGTTGTTGTTGTGGCGGCTGCATTCTACGATTTTGAATACGTCGACTTCTCCGTGTTCCTCCAATATTGGCGGAGGATGATTCCATTCCAAGAAATGGACTGCGTGGCAAACGAAGCTTTACCATTGTGGCGTTAGCTGCAAAAACGGGCCAGATTGAATCGCACAGTTGCTTTCTTGTCACCGACAATCGCTGGTTTCTTCAGCTGGAGTGGAACGAATTTCTGCAAGAAAATGAATGAATGTGTTTGAGCTATTTGAGTATCGATGAGCGACCGCGCAGAGTTCACTGAAAAGTCTCAATGAATTACTATGGAACGAATAATCGGTCTTCCGAGAATGATTGGTTTGATTCAGGTTCAATCGATCATTCATTCAATAAATCTCATTCATTACAAAACAATGGAAGCAAGAAATGACATTCAGGCCGTTAATTCTGAAAAGCGGCAGAAATTACGCGACCGAGTTTTGCCTCATTTTTAAAATGACGAGCACAGAAAAGAGTTGACATCAGAGACTACTGAAGCCTCTTCGGGGCAACAACCGTCTGCTCAACCGTCTGCATCCTTCTTCTGGCTCTGCGTGCCGCCAGCCACTGTTCTTCAAATTCCAGCACCTCAAACTCACCTCCGTGATAAAATAATAGCCGGCCCCTCCGAGACAATGAAGTACAAACTTCAGTTATCTTGACCTCTTGTAACGGCTTGCCCCATCGTGTAACTGTAGTGCCATAGTGGATGGCGGAACTTTTGTTCCGATCGGAGAGTTGCTCTTCCAATGCATGCCGGAAGGGATGATGTGGTCATCATTTTGCTGAGTTGTGATGCGTGGTGACACCCTGGACGGAACCTCTGACGACACAGCAGCTGTCATCTATGATACACGTCACTATGACGAAATTTTATGCTAAAATCTCCTTGAAACGGTGCAGGTAGTGGCAAAGGTGTTGGTAGTAATTTGATGGACGTTCTTATTACAGAGAAAGAAGCAGCCACGTACTTCAAACGCCCTCGCTCAGGTATCTATTGAATCTTATAATCTCTCTAGAGAGAGAGAGTAGCTACATATGTACCTTGTAAATTAGGAGTATTAGAGGCAAGTTCAACTGTTATCAGTATGATGTACTTCATATCCTCTGCGAGGCAAGATGCAAGCCGCAACAGCGATTTATTTTGAGTTGTTAGACATGCCTTCTTCATACGGCCACGTTTTCAAGCCATCCAGTTGATATAGGAGAACCTGTTCGCATTATGTGGATGGCACAGCGATCTGATGAGACACGCTGATTTGAATGAAATGTCGGACACGTTCCATTCAGCCGATTTGCGAATGATGAAAATACATATCAAGAAGCATCTTCTCATTGAATGATGAAACATCACACTTAAAGATTACTCATCACATCGAAAGATTAAATATTAGGTTTTCATGCCTATACAGGCTTATTGGCGTGCGGAAATGAAACGAGTAGATAGATAGGCACAATTGGACTCTCTACAGCTTTACTTCTTTTCTGCATCATTATTCAATATATGTATAGATGATTCAACCACATTCTCATGATGAGGAGGATGTATAATGACAATAGGGTAATGTCTTCGTGTGCGGGCTGATGTTGAGGCATTAACACCGCCATCATGTGTCTACCAAGATGCAGAAATTACAAGAAGTGTATAGCTTCTCCAAATAATGCAGAGGCGTCACCTATAACACCAGTTTCAAAATAGATTGATTACTGTCAACGGCAATCAACACAATTATTATTCTCTTCCCTTTGGAGAACAGCCAATAATAAGTGACCATTGAGTGTGAACATACTATTTTAATACTGTTCAATTATAGATCATATTCTAATCCCCAAATTCACCAGACAAAACTTCGTGCTACATTATTATAATTACGATACACTGGTAGAGAATGCCGAACCTTCACTTCGATGTTGGTGTAATGTCTGTCACAAAACTAAAAAATACCCTAGTGGAGAACAGCCACTAGAACAAGAGCCTTCACTTGGATTCTTGATGAAGCTCACCCAACTTTCTTGCTCGCAGGATGGCTTTTCTTGTCTGAGCTAATGAGGCAAGTGCAATACTCTCACAATCTAATCTTGAAGAGTGTCCTTGCCTTGCTTGCTCCCTGAGAACCGCTTGGATGCATCGCATCCTGCAAGCCCTGACCTCGTTTATGCATGCTGGTGTGAGCAGATGCTCAATTCCCATGAAGCATACACTCTCTTCGGCTTGAGTCGAGGTGCCATCGTCGGCAGCTTCTCTTGAAGTGCGTCCCGAACGAACTGTGTGGACATCTCGCTTGATGTCAAGTTTCATGAGGTGGTATTCTGACTTAGTATACCAAAGCTCTTGGCGAGCAACATTTGGCCGTTTGAAAATGAACAGCTCTGACGTCTCGGCAAAGCGCACTGAACGTCTCTTGCGTTCGTGTGGGAAGTCTACGATGAGTTCGGCGGTCATGGCTGTACACATATTTCGATGGTGATGTTGTTGCTGTTCGGTGCTTCTTCGTTTTGCTTTACCATACTTATTGTGGGCCTTGCTTTAGCTTGCTTTTTACTTAAAGATGTTCAGGAAACTTCAATTCATGGATGGGGAATTTCAGCGTAGGAATTGGTATCCAATTCTGCATGCAGGAAGGAGATCAGATAAGTCCAATGTAGGAATTAGTATAGAATAATGACTTCACGCATGCAGAATTGACACTGTTGAAGTATGTATCTTCTGCTGTGCAAAGAAGTTTACTTCAACAGTGTTGATTCTGCATGCGTGAAGTCGCGCGAATTGATCGATGATTATCCCTAATCTTTTTGGTAGCCTCTAAATTGGGGCAGTCCCCCCTGCCCGCCTGCACCAACCCGACATTTCCTGTTCAGCTGCACCCAGGGCGGCTATGCACGTCAATNTGGATTGTCAGGATTTGGTGTAATCAACTCGACGACGCTGTACGCAGAAGGCTTATGTTAGCAAAGTAACATCGTAAACTTTGTTTTTACATCAATCTCTATCATAGACTTATGAGTCGTTCTTTCACAGCTCATTAAACTGCTGTTACTTTCAACGATTCTCACACACATCTGAAGTCCAAGTTATGCGCTTGTCAAAGTTACACCCATTCCTACAGCATGCTTGCGATTCCAGCTCGGCCATTGTGCAAAGCCTCTTCCCTTGACTGCTACACAGAAACTCTGCATCTGCATAAAACATTGTTTCGAAACAACCATTCCGAGAGCATTCAAGATCGTTACTTGATAGCGATCCAGAACAGCAGTTGACACTGAGGGTTGAAGTGTGCTCATTGGGAAGACATAATTCTACTTGTGCATCGTGAAAAAGCTGTTCACTGCCACTTCTTAAGCACCCTTTTGCAACTTGATGCAAAACCTGCGTCGGAGATGAAGTTGGATGTGCTATCGGTGAATTTATGATTTGATTTCTTTCTTCAGCGATCTCTACAATCTCTGGAATCTCTACAATCTCATGGGAATGGTGAGCTTCCGTTGCTTGGGTTGTTATTGTTGATTGCACCGCAGCAGCTTGAGTTGCTGTTGATTGTACTGAAGTAGCTTGAGTTGTTGTCGTTGTCGCCGTCTGCTGCACCTCAACAGGGGTCGATCTATGTTGACAATCACCTATGTAAAGCCATCCATCACGCCAGAGCTGTAATCCTTCCACCGGCTCCGGTGAAACATCGTGAGGATTACAATACTCCGGAAGAAGACACGAAAATACTATTCCAACAAATGATACGACGTCTCCTTTTACGTAGTCAGTTTTGGATGAGTCGTATACACTGGGACAGTCGATTGGGCCAGAACTTGCTGTATATTGAGCTGTTTCCGCTATCATTGTTGGTTTAGGGGTTGGTCCTAGAGAGGGTGCAGCCGTCGTTGGAGGTGGGGTTGGCCGAGGCGAGATTGTAGGAGTTGAAGGCTGCCTTGTCGGAGTTGAAGTTGGCTCAGATGATGGTTGTTGAGTAGGGTTATGCGTTGGTGGAGGAGTAATCTCATACGTTGGCTTGACCGATGGACCTGTTGTTGGCTCGTTCGTCTGGATACTTCCTCCACTTAGCCTGGCCACTTCATCATTAATCCAACCAGTAATTTCTGATACTCGAGTGTAAACACCACTGTAGCCAGGGCTGGCACAGCGATATCCCCAACTAACTATTCCCACTTGTACATCAAGATCTGCATCTTCACCTCGAAAGAAAAGTGGGCCACCACTATCCCCATTGCAAGTGTCCTTATACTCAAATGAAGTCGCACATATCATCCTATCCGTCACCATATCTCTATAATGTGTCCACACCGAGTAGTCAATATAAGGTGCCTGCTTGCATTCCTCATTGGTAATCGTGTGCAATCCAACCTCCATCAACGTCGGTGATACCGCCTTAGCCTGTGGGTCAGTAAATCCGCGTCCAATGGCAGTGACGGGAGTGTAAGGCGATGGAAAGTCAGGCATGGCATTCAACATCATAAAGGTGTTTCCATTATCCACAACAGATTCTGCCAATACCACCAGCATCGCATCGTAGTTGGGCGCTACACCAATTCGTTCAAAATCTGGATGAAGAATCTGCTCCTTCATAAGATATCTCCTCCCGTCAATCTCAGCGAAGTACTCATAATCTTTGTGACAATGAGCTGCCGTCAGAACTAACGTAGGTGTAATTAGCGTACCACCACAAAAGTGTGAGTAATACGGAGGCCTTTGAAGTGAAGCAAAGTATCTGTAGCGTCTTGTTCTAGCGTAATAACCTCCGACGATTCGTGCTTCTGGAACCAATCGATCTTGCAGCTCTCTGCCGCCGCGTAGTGAAGTGGATGACTCAAGTTGATGCCCGTCGTCGGCAAGTATTGACGTTACCCCTAATAGGAGAACGAAGAGCCGATGTAGGATGGCTTGCTTCATGGTTGTTGCAAATAATCAAGTGACCGACCTTCCTTCAGCTCTAGAGAGCCGTCACCATGCCAGATAGAGCCTAGGCATTCTGTCAGCTCGTGTGGCACTTCGGTGGATTCCGTTCATTCATGATAAATTTTACTGTGAATGAACGCTTTTCTGAAAGGCCGAAATTGTCGACTAAATAAAAATAGTATTGTACTTACGATAGCGTGTAAATAGAGATGTACTTCTGTAGCGTCGCGTAGGTAATTTTAGTAGTTTTTAAATAGTAGTAAGTACAATACTTCTTACTCTCTTGCCCCAGTACTTGCGATAGCAAGAGAATAAGTACATATCGTTATTGTATGCATTCTTGCCGTTGGATGATGGGTTCGTGATGAACCAATGGTTGATGAACGCAACGTTCGACAAATAGAGAGCAGGAGCAGACCTGGGGAACCTCTCCTCGTTTCTATCTCGTATACATATTGTTTGACGCATCTGATTGAGACAGGGAGATGTTCTACACAAGTTTATCTGTGTCTATCTTACGTGAAATAATCCATACATCCTAACCCTAACATACAATCAAAAGCCTACATCATCTCTCCATTCGGAAAGTGGTCTTATCCTCACAGAGAAGCCCTCCTCCTGTGACTCTGAGCAAACGAAATGCTCTTCTTCTGTTTCATGTTATACTTCATTCCCTTGAAAGTGGCCACCTCCCGCGCCCACAGCGTATTCTCCTCACTCAACCGTGCAAGTCTCCATCCCCGCGGATCCGGCCGTTTTTCCTCCTGAAAATTGAATACCTCCTGCTTCGCGTTCTTTTTACGTCGTATCATTTCTTGCTGGAGGGCGGGGTAAACAAAGTGTTCTATGCCGCAGATAGATATTTCTTCGTTCGTGTCAAGTTTGGGGTCGAATGCTTCCTGTAGGAGTCGATCGATCTTGTGGGAACGTTTGGAAGTGTCAAGATCGTCTTGTGATGCATTCACAATCGCATTCGCATTTTCCTTGGTGGATGATGGCAACAACTTGATATTGCGTTCTTTGCGCAACTTACTTGCATCCTTAAACCTCTGCTTGTTCATCGCCACAATCTGCTCCTTTGGGATGAACACATCTTCATCACAACTATAGTCCCAGTCATAAGTTTGGACCTCAATAGAGGAAAAGTGTACCGTCTTCTTCTTGGAGAGGTCTTTGTACTGAAAGGCGGAGAAGATGCGTGTTTTGAGGTTGGAGCCCTTGCCTTTATAATTGTGCCATACTAGGCGGGATGATGGGGAGGAGGGCAGGGTGCGCTGTTCCTGTTGTGATCGCTGCAGTGCGGATCCTCGCTGACTTTCTTTGAAGGAGGATCTCAAATTTGTTTGTTCGTTGTTGCTGGGTGAGTTGGGCTTTCCATTTTCGTGAGACTTCGCAGGCAGCCAAAGCCTTTTTGTCGTCCTTGAGGTATTGGGAGTAAAAGATGGGCATTACTTGTATTGTTATATCAATACTTACGGCTAATGATTTCCTCCTCTATTCAAATTATCGATGTAAATGTAAGTATCTGTGGGTCACAACCTCGAATACTACAAGATATCCGTATGAAAATGCTGGGCGTGCGCCAAAGGTGCTTCCAAAGACGTGATGTGCTCTACTTATCATAAGATGATGATAGTATCTTCGTGATACAAAATACAAAGATGTCTTCGAGTTCCGTTGTAGCAGTAGCCTTGAAGACAAAATTTCAGGCACACCAAATACCTGCGTGCAGCGCAGCTGGCAACACTACCTGGCGCACCTCTAGTACCTGGCACTATCTCCGAACTCAGTCCGAACTCCCAACTTATTTTGGGTAAAGTCTCTGCTTCAACATCTCCAACGCATGTTGTTTATGTAGAGTATATAGCGAAACAAGACACAATCGCTAAATCCTAAGGAAATTAGTGGTATCTGGTATCTAGAGAGGGTCATTTTAGTGCCGGTCGCAGTGACCCGTAAGTAATGGATTATGACGATACATACGATTGGTCTATCGTATGTATCGTATCGTACGCGTATGCGTACATAACTACACAGTGTGATGATGGACTTCCAACTTCAATCTTCGTATCATCAGATGAGTACACAGTAGTAGTTGTTCCGCCACTGAACTGGCTCGCAGACGCCACATATGATATTAGGCGGCGATCTACCCCTTTGAAGTGTGCCTGGACGTTCTATGACGCATGCAGTGGCAGGGTGAATTTATGTTTATGTGGTGAAAATATGGATAATTTCCGCAAAATACATAATGAGGGGAATACATAATATGGCAGAATATGTAATGAAAATATGCCAAAATTGATGACTATTATATGACAGTCAACACTGTTGCACTAGATATCTCTATTTCATTTCGGCTACAACAATATTATAGTTGTGATGTGGCATTTTTTGGAGAAAATGAGGAGCCCAATGCCGTCACATACACGAGTATTTGAAGTGATATGAGTGTATTAACTCTGTAACCCTCCACCACCCAAGACCAATAGCCATCTATTGTGAGCGTTATACAGAGGCTTCGGCGTACTTATATCATATACATATGACTTTAGTTGGTAGTTAGCAAGTAACAGTTTAACGGCTAAGTACAGGGTGAATACAATATGTATGTACCAGCTATCTTACCAGGTACGGTACTTATGTAGCAGTAAGTAGAGTTTGCTTGGGCCTCCCTGATTATTTGGCGCCACGCATCAACTAAGTACATACATCCTCATCTCTCCATGGCCATCAAATCTACTGAGCCAGCCATATTCTTGCGATATCACGATGCTGTTGCCACTGCTGCCACCGCTGCTGTCATGCAGCAACGCATTTCATCCTCCTACTATCGCCTCGCTGCGACGACCTGTTCTAGCTAGTCCGACGATAAAGCCATCAATCTCCCGGCGGTCGACACCACTCTTCGCTGCAGATAATAATGAACATTTGCAAGGGATTGGCGTGGGCATCGATCTGGGCACAACCAACAGTGCCGTCGCAATGATGCTGCCTCCCAGCTCTGACGACGATGATCGAACATCGAGGCGCAACGTGCCGACAATGATTGAAATTGACTCGCGGACCACTTTGCCAAGCGTTGTTGCCTTGGTGCCATCAAATGAGTCAGATGAGGAGTTGGGTCTTTCATCATCGCTATCACTGCCCCCCTGGACACACAACGATGAAACTGAGATAGATATTGACATTAATTGGCCAGTATCATCTACATACAACATCTTTACCGGCAGTCAAGCGATAGAATACGAACAATATCATCCCAACTCATCCTACAGGAATGTAAAACGTGTCATCGGGACAGGTGGAAAGATGGCCTCTCTGGCTCTCGGGGTAGTGCCCAATTTAGTATCCAAGCAATCCTCCTCCTCATCTTCTATCAATGATGACATTACCAACTTTCTATTGATGGATGATGAACTCAACAGCAAAAAGATCAAGAAGGCCAGTAAGAAAAAGAAAAAGAAAAAGGGCAACAAATGGAAACGAAACAAGGAGGATGAAATTCCCAAATTACATAAACAATTGGAGCAAGCTCAATCTGATCCTGCATTACTATCTTGTACTATACAGGATGAATCACTGACACTAAGACCAGAACAGATTTCAGCATGTATACTTCGAAAACTGTATGATGTTGCCGAACAACATTATTGCGAGGAACACAATTCAAACGAAAAAGTCAAGGTTACCAGAGCAGTGATTGGTGTCCCAGCTTACTTTACGGAAGCGCAACGTAGTGCGACTATTCGTGCATCTGAACTAGCGGGGGTGGAAAAGGTCAAGTTATTGCCCGAACCGGAGGCTGCGGCATTGGCGTATGGGAATGTTGACGACTCCTCTGATTCTGAATTTGTCGAAGATGAGCTTATATTAGTCTTTGACTTGGGCGGGGGGACCTTCGATGTGTCAATATTGGAGGTGGGTGGTGGATTTACCGAAGTTTTGGCAACGGTGGGTAATAATCGACTGGGGGGTACTGACTTCGATCGACGTGTGGCAGAGTATCTAAGTGGTCAGGCTGTCGAGTTTGGAAAGAAGAGCAAAAGTAATGAAGGTGGTGGTGGTGGTGGTGGTGGTGTATTTGTCAAGGATTGGTATCGACGGGGATCTGGAGAGATTCAAGATATTATATTGCGAGTAGCGGAAGAAGTACGGAAATGTTTGAGCAATCAAAAGGTTGTGGAGATTTTGGTACCGTTGACTGAAGAAGGGTGGAGGAAGCTGGGTGGTGGGATCGAGGGAGAAGAATCCAGTGTTGGTGAAGATGATAGGTCCAGCATAAAAAGCAATTTCATTGGTCCTTTTGACATGGAGGCGCTTGAATCAACAGGTTGGGTAAATGGGCAAGATTGCACCGTTGTAACACTTGATCGCAAAATATTCGAGACCATTTGTGCGAACGAGTTGCAAATGCTACTCCAGCCAATCAGAGAGGTGGCCATCATGGCTGGTGCGTTGTTACCCGGAGAAGCGCGCCCAAGTTTTGTAGAGAATGCATTGGCTATGGAGAAGGCGAGAAGTGAGTACGAGGACGGTGAAGACTTTTGGGAGTTTGATGATGAAGCCGATGAAGAGGAAGGATTACTTCTCAAAATGAAAGGAGGACGAGAGGTAGAAGAAGAAGATGCATTGGAGGTTTTGAGTGAACAAGCGCTGGAACAGATACAATTAATGGATTTGAAGGCACAAAAGAAGGCACAACAGCGTGGACGAAGAAAGGCACGTGATATTGATAAGAAGGAGCGGTCGTTTCGGAAGCAGAAGCAAACGGCCATGGAGGATGCAACTACTGCCTCATTATTGGGAAAACAGCAAAAGAAAAAGAACCAAAGCATGACACAACAAGCTCTCTCTTTAAGTGAAGGAACCAAAAAAGTTCAGGAGGGTATTCACGGCCGTGTCCTTTCTCGCATCGTTCTTGTTGGAGGAGCCACTCGTATGCCTGTGATTGGCAAACTCCTCGAGGCAGTGGTCGGGCAAACGCCTCAAAGAACAGTCAACCCTGATGAAGCAGTGGCTTTGGGATGCGCCGTGCAAGCGGGAATATTAGATGGAGAAGATCAAGGCCAAACGGTGCTTAGTCCTATGGCGGCTGCAGTTATGCGTGCATTAGCTAAGAAGCGTGGCATGATGGTGCCAAGTGGGGATGACGGAGGAATGGTGATGGAAATGGGCGGTGGGATCTCGGGTATGATCGTTGATGAGTTTGATGATGAAGATGATTTCTACTAATTGTTGATTATAACATTCTATGTAATCATTAGGACACATTAGAATTGTCTCAGCTGAATTTTAGCGAAGCCATACCACTAATCTATCTATTGATTGCCCTCACCAAAAAGACACCCAATCTCCTTCCAGCTGAGATAATGCTTCTTCGTGAAAGCGACGCAACCGCTCTTGCAGCATGCAAATTTCTTCATTGCTACTATTGCATAGTTCATCAGAAGATAGCTGTGACAAAGCCTCTTCGTAAAACCGGCGTAGCAGAGACTGCAATGCATGGATTTCTTCCTTCATTTCCACAACGTGGTTTTCCAAATGTCTGCAACACTTGCTACAATCGTTATGTAGCTGGACAACCTCATTGCCGTTGCTGGACAAATTCATTGCCGTTGCGTTTGAATCGCACACGTTCATGAAAACTCTCACAAATCTCTCCACGTTGGTATTGCACATCGGACACTTTGATGTGCTGCCGTTCGCGATCATCTCATGCCAGCAGTGTTGGTGGAATGGATGCCCACATGGCGAACAGACGCCAAACGGGCTGGACATTGAGTTGAGGCATATTGAACAACAATCTACCATGTTCAATTTGTTATTTTATGTTTAACGGGGCCGTTTGAAAGAGGAATTTATTGTGAACTTGAACATGCTTTCTTCAACAAAACATGTGTATCGCACACCTCGCATCACCTATGTAACATAATGCAGACGGGTACCTTGCCCTTGCGCTGCGCTATGGTCGCACGCTCAAAGCATATGTCAGGGACCGTCTCCTTCTGTTGCAGCGTCACTTCGTAGTCAACCATTAGTATGGAAAGGGTAAGTTCCATAATTTGAAGAGCTATGCTTTGCCCAGGACATCGATGGTGTCCTTGACTGAATGTACTAAATTTGTATTCATCTGGCTTTGCTCCTTCTATTGTCCATTCGTCCCTCGATGGCTTGTATTTGTCAGCATCTTTCCCCCACAGCTTTTGGTCCAAACTCGGAACTATATGTAGACTGCCACAACTTGACTCGGGTAGAGTTTGTACTCCAGAGAAGTTCCCGATCCTATTACAACCTCCTCTTTCACCTTCCTAAGTGCACCAATTGAGTGAGAGGTAAGTCTTAAAGTTTCGTAGAAACTCATAGGCAAAGTGATGGTGCCGGTGTTAGATTTCGTCTGTTGAAGTAACTTCTCCGCTTCACCTTGGACTTTAGACTTGTGTCCATCTGTTCCATGCAATATGAGAAACAGCCAAGTTTGTGCCGAGGCAATTGCTGGATTTTTAGCAGCAGCAAACAATAACCCTACGACGAATTCTGAAGCAACTTCGAGAGTTAGATCCCCTTCATCACACTGCTGACGAAATTTCACTAGCCACGGTCCAATAACTCCATTGTTCTTTTGCCATGCCCATCTCATTCGCTCTTGAATGTTCATCTGTAGTTTTTCTCGTCGTTTTTTAACGGGCTTCAATATCAGAGGGACACTGATCCAAGATGGCAAGACGGCAGCAGCTGCCGTAGCTGACTCTATGCTATCCTGAAGAATCATAAATTCGTTCAAAAAGTCGTTGCTGCAACTGAAGACTGAAGCCATTCAGAAAACTTTCTCCCAACAATTCCACGACAATGGCTCGGAGGGTAGCCAACCTCACTAGATCCAATAAATCATCAACTACGATGACATTATTAGCTGCTTGCTTCAATCGTTCCTCCTCAAGCACAACACCGTATGAGTCTCTCAGAGCATTCAGCAGGCTTAAATTCAGATCACCGTGCTCATTCATGTAATCCTTTATGCATCGCTTATGAAAGTCAGTTCCTCTATACACATTGTTTGATCCCAAAGTATACAAAAAGCCGACATCGGCCACAGCATCTTTCGAAGATAATATCCGTTCCGGCAGCGTCATGGCCTGATGGAGCAATTCGCTATGCGGACATCTGCTCTTCGATGACGTGCACGTATCATGACAAGTACCAGTCATTATAACCATTTTCCTCCCTGCTAAGTTAATGCCAAAGATGGAACCATTCGAAGAACTTTTGTTGAGGAGGAATTTGGCTGGATTTTTTTGATAGTCGAGGGCATCTCCGAGAATGAATTTCTTTAAAATTAACAGCAAAATACTGAGGGAGAAGACAGCTATCGGCAGCGGATGGCTACTCTCCCAGAGCCAACGAATCGATGATGACGTTGCTGTGATCGACGCCATGGTGACTTAGTTGAATCTGTGGTATTGTACTCTCACAAGCTTAGAAAATGCGATGCCGATATTATGAGAGTGCAATTGAAAGGAGAGCAGAAGAGGGTGACGATAATTTATCATTCGTGGGGCCCTCGGAAGATGTGTATTGATATCGTCTATCTCGAATCTATCTCGACTGCTCATCTTGCTGATGGTTTCATAGTCGAGCAGCGCAGGTTAGAACTTCCTGACACATGACACATAGGACCGGTCATTGTCCCATCCGTGACCAGTTTTTGCAACCTGCAGTGACCGTAAATTTCCGAACCCATCCCGAGCAGGACGGACAGGACAGGACAGGCCTTTGAACCTTGAACCTGTGAAAATACGATCAACAACAGTGCTCAGAACTTGGGAAGGGAAGGCCTGACCACATCGAGGCTGGGCTACTGAATCGATAATCCTGCTTATGTACTTATGCTGGTCGTGAAGCAGAGTACTTAGATAGGAGATATGTACATATGCCAATAATGCATAGAGGTATGTAGGAGCCACTGTTCTGCCACTGTTGCTCATGACATTATCTAATCAATTATGAATTCACCCATGACCATGGAGTCAACAAGAAGATTTCATCTTACACTGACAGATTCATCGGAGCGGCCTCGAAAGAGGCGACGCATCACACAGGAAAAGAAGACTGTGACCTTTTCATCCAAAGTCAAAACTGCGCTTACCAACAACAGTAATGATCTGCTGGCTCAATCCTCTTGGCTCACAGCTGACGAGCTCACCTCAATGAAGAAGCGAGCCAAAAATTTATCCATACTCCATTATCTGAAGACCCGCTCCGGAGAACCAACCAAGCCTTCTAACCGCAGCGGCATTGTCTACAATTGCCATCCTGCCCATTATGAGATCATTGGAGAGTCGCTACGAGGCATGGAATACTTAACTGATATCCCCAAGGGTCGTTCACGAGAGCGATTACGGTCTGATGTTATCAGTTTGGTAGAAGAGCAGCAGAATCTAGACAAGACAAATAGAAGCAAGCTGGCATGCATGTACAGAGAAAGCTCGAAGGAAGCGTTGTTGTATTCAAGGAAGAATGCAGAAGAAGATGCCAATATAGCTGCGGCCATATTGGCCGAAGACTTGAAGCAAGTTTGACGTGGTGTAGCTCTATCTATGATGTTGTATGTTGTTGTGGCACCGAGTACACTGAACTACAAAGTATTATTGATCAACTATTGTGCTTGAATATTAATATTTGCATAACAAATGAGTATGCAAGTAATAGTAGAAGCACGTAGTTGATACATGATTGCTAATCTCTCAGAGCACCTCCTCCTTATCGAGTCAGACTGATAAGTTCTCGCTTCAAAAGAAATACCAGCGCTGTGATTAAGTAGGTAATAGGACATGTAAAGAAAGAGGAGACAGTACCGTCGACCTCATACATAGTGCCATTTGCTTCAATATATATACAGCTGTACTAATTCTTAATTCTGCTAGAACTAGAACTATATCGTAAAGATCAAGGATCTTCTCCTTTCTTCTCTTCCACACCACTCTGAGTAAATTGGCGTTTAAGAGATGGAATCCACTGATTCGTGAAGTCTAACAGCATCTGAACTTCCTCTTCAGTCGGCCTTACTTTTGGATAGACACTGAACATGCTGTCAAGGTGATACGGTAAACGGTGCTCTTCCTCTTGACGTTCCTTTCGCTTGCCCAAACTGACTCCTTGTGTGTCTTCTGGTTGTGTCTCGTCGGTGAAGGTAGTATCCTCAGTATCAACTTTAGCAGAGTCAAGTTCAAACGTAGGCTTCGCCCACACAAGCGGCTTAATGTTGGCAATCCTAACTCTTTCAGCTTCAGCCTCCTTTGCTTGCTGTGATAGCTTCAAGATTTCCTCACATCGCTTGGCACGGGCGAGTAGCTCAGCCTCGTCGCAGCCGTCATGCTCGTTTAGACATGCAACCGGGAGCTTCATGGAGGAGTAGAGTGACGATATTTGAACGTTCCTCGAAGTCAGAGATGACGAAGATAAATCTTTCCATGATGTCGGGCCTGATGCTGATGTTTCGCTGTGAGGCTTGCTTTCTGAGGAGGAAGTGTGTGTAGGTCGAGAACGCTGGAGGGGTTTACTATCGGGTGGCGACGACGAAGATAAAATCGTCTTGTCGGCCATCGATCTGTTTGTGTCCGGCATGGCTATCTTTGCAGATGATGGTTCATTCATATTATTTTGCTCCTCCTCTTATTATCTGCTCTCGCAATCGTGCCAACTTTTATATAATAATAGGCTCTGCTGTAAGCACTACTCGCAATTTATCGTCTGACAGCTTCTCTACTCCTTCATTATTTAATATTTACCTAACTCACGAACGATTGAAGGCCTTTTGCCGATTTATCCGACCGACGATTTCAGGAAAAACGAACAGGTGTCACTTCAAGTAAGTATCCTACTTGAACTTACGATCAAACTAACAGTGCTCAGAAGCTCTCTCAGAAGGCCTTTGATAACCTCGGAGTAGTACTATGCATCCTATTCTCAACAGTGCTCAGAACTTGGGAAGGCCTGAAGCCCGAACCTGGACATCGAGGCTGGGCTACTGAATCGATAATCCTATCTACCTTATGCTGGTCGTGAAGCAGAGTAGGTAGGAGAGATGCCATAATGCATAGGTACTTATGATGTAGGAGCCACTGCTGCTCATGACATTATCTTCTCAATAATCAGAATTCACCCATGGAGTCAACAAGAAGATTTCATCTTACACTGACAGATTCATCCGAGCGGCCTCGAAAGAGGCGACGCATCACACAGGAAAAGAAGACTGTGACCTTTTCATCCAAAGTCAAAACTGCGCTTACCAACAACAGTAATGATCTGCTGGCTCAATCCTCTTGGCTCACAGCTGACGAGCTCACCTCAATGAAGAAGCGAGCCAAAAATTTATCCATACTCCATTATCTGAAGACCCGCTCCGGAGAACCAACCAAGCCTTCTAACCGCAGCGGCATTGTCTACAATTGCCATCCTGCCCATTATGAGATCATTGGAGAGTCGCTACGAGGCATGGAATACTTAACTGATATCCCCAAGGGTCGTTCACGAGAGCGATTACGGTCTGATGTTATCAGTTTGGTAGAAGAGCAGCAGAATCTAGACAAGACAAATAGAAGCAAGCTGGCATGCATGTACAGAGAAAGCTCGAAGGAAGCGTTGTTGTATTCAAGGAAGAATGCAGAAGAAGATGCCAATATAGCTGCGGCCATATTGGCCGAAGACTTGAAGCAAGTTTGACGTGGTGTAGCTCTATCTATGATGTTGTATGTTGTTGTGGCACCGAGTACACTGAACTACAAAGTATTATTGATCAACTATTGTGCTTGAATATTAATATTTGCATAACAAATGAGTATGCAAGTAATAGTAGAAGCACGTAGTTGATACATGATTGCTAATCTCTCAGAGCACCTCCTCCTTATCGAGTCAGACTGATAAGTTCTCGCTTCAAAAGAAATACCAGCGCTGTGATTAAGTAGGTAATAGGACATGTAAAGAAAGAGGAGACAGTACCGTCGACCTCATACATAGTGCCATTTGCTTCAATATATATACAGCTGTACTAATTCTTAATTCTGCTAGAACTAGAACTATATCGTAAAGATCAAGGATCTTCTCCTTTCTTCTCTTCCACACCACTCTGAGTAAATTGGCGTTTAAGAGATGGAATCCACTGATTCGTGAAGTCTAACAGCATCTGAACTTCCTCTTCAGTCGGCCTTACTTTTGGATAGACACTGAACATGCTGTCAAGGTGATACGGTAAACGGTGCTCTTCCTCTTGACGTTCCTTTCGCTTGCCCAAACTGACTCCTTGTGTGTCTTCTGGTTGTGTCTCGTCGGTGAAGGTAGTATCCTCAGTATCAACTTTAGCAGAGTCAAGTTCAAACGTAGGCTTCGCCCACACAAGCGGCTTAATGTTGGCAATCCTAACTCTTTCAGCTTCAGCCTCCTTTGCTTGCTGTGATAGCTTCAAGATTTCCTCACATCGCTTGGCACGGGCGAGTAGCTCAGCCTCGTCGCAGCCGTCATGCTCGTTTAGACATGCAACCGGGAGCTTCATGGAGGAGTAGAGTGACGATATTTGAACGTTCCTCGAAGCTTATAGATATCGAATCCTCTCTTGCAATCTTTTGATACAATGCTGCTGCCTTGCCAAGTGCACCCCACGTTACATATCGCTCATGTGCCATGACAAAGTAGTCTTTTGCATTATTCTTCTCACCTAATTCCAAATAGAAGTATCCTGCAAGTTCACATGCAAGCGCTTCGCCGTTCACAAATCTATGCTCCTTGGCCGATTTGATTGCCTTGTCGTACAATATCTTTGATTCATCAAAGTTGCCGGCGCAAAAGTTTTCTTCTGCATCCAGCAGAAATAGTTTGTGTTCAAAGTTCCACTTTGATGAATTCGTCCACCCTTTCATCGCCTCTTTAGCTCTCACACCGGCCTTCTTCCAACTTTGTTCTTTGGATACGCGGTTAATCCAGAATGCCGTGAGTCCAAAGATGTACGTGACATCTGATTGACCAAACATGAGTGTCCAATCAACTCTATTAAGAGCGAGGAACCGCTGCACAATGCTTTTTGAAGCATTATACCTCCTGAACATAAAATTGTTGCTCATGCTGTATACAATGGAGAAAAAGATGGTGTGCGGGTTCGTTTCTTCGGCCTCTTCTTCCTCACCGTGGTGTAGGCCCTCCCAAGATGCACCCATCAAAGACTGCAAGTGTCGTTCTATTGTGACCAAATGTGAAAGAGCGCTGAAGTGACTCAGCCGTTTCATTAGCTGCCGGGCCTCAGAGCATTTTTCTTTTAGCGTCGGAAGGGCTTCCCCTGCTATATAAGCTTCGTTGCAGTAATACAAAATAGAGACACATGTGGTGGCTGCATCACCTGCAGACATAGATCTTTCGCAAGCCTCAAGGAAGAATGGCAGCACTGCTTGCACTGGCTCTACATAACAGGAGAGCTGTGCTGCCGACGCTATTACTATTCCGGTTGATTCATAGAAAATATTCTCTTCGACGAGTTGCTTTGCAAGATTGGTGTAGTGATAACCCTTCTTAACATTTCCCAACTTACCAAGCATGGACCCAAATAGAGCAAAGGCTAGTGGGGACGTCTCGCACATGCCATGTGACAAAGTAAGTTGAATCATTTTCGTCGTCACAATGGGCTGCATATCAGGATTGATAATGAAGAAGCAAAAGTGCAGCGTCTTTAAGAAGAGCATGGTAATTTTCTTGATCGGATCGTTCATACGCTCGAGTTTCTTCAGTTCGCTGATGGAGTAATTCTCTAACCTATCCACAGTCTGTGAAACAATCCGTAACATTGTAGAGCTTGAAGTTTGTTCAGGAAGAGGTTCCCCCAGTTGTGACAAAATTAATATGATTTGTTCAGCTCCCTCTAACATCTGTCCAGAGCAAGTAAGAGCACATACGGAGCAGTAAATGACCGGAATCTTCTCTTCAAAAGTATTAGCGTTCTTCAGGACTTGCTCTGAAAGCAGCTTCAAACTAACGAAGTCTCCAGTAGCGAGCGCACATTTTGCAGCCAAGCAAAAAAGCTCTAAACTCAACCCATAATGTTGTTGCCAGTGCTTCTTCCGAAGAAATGATATGCCATTATCAAAGAATGAATAAGCAGCTTTGAAATCCGACATTCCCATTGCCTTCTTTCCGGCTGTCAAGTTCAGCGTAGATACAGTGAAGCTCTCCTCCAGAGCTTCTAAGGCAGCAGGACCTCCTAAATTAAGTTGATTCACAGCTGCAAACAGAATGTCATCGTTGTCCTGGCCCAGCGGCACTTCAGATAGATAGAGCTTTGCTAACGAAAGGCCATGCTGAAAGTGATGCAGGCATTTCTCCTCCGGTGTAATCATGTTGTAAGCAGCTTCCTGGACACAATCATGACAAAAGCGGTATTGATCGTTAATCTTGTCTAGCAGACCTTCATTCACAGCAACATTCAGCGGCATAACTAGCTGCATTAGTAATGCTCGTTCAAGCGAATTCGTTAGGGCGCCATCTAGTGAAGCTCCAAAGCATGCCATAACGTTCAGCGCCTTCTGCACATCACCTGGGAGTTTGTAAATAGCATTGCGGAAGAACATTGCGACATCATCTGGTAATTTTGCCCTACGAATCTCGTCCTCGTCCCATACCCAGCGACGACGACTTAAGCTTGGGTGTAACAGACCTTCTCTGCTAAGCGACATTATCCAGTGAGAAAAGAATAAAGCATTCCCTCGAGTTTTGTGATGAGCGATGGACGAAAGAGGACGTGTTAGCCGAGGAGATATTTGCAAAAGCTCTGACAAGGTCTTGTTGATTGCGAGTTCATCCAGATTATCCATTTTTATCTGAATATGAGGCACTTCAAAGTGGCTTAAATTTGCCAGTAATTTCCACAGCTTTTCATCCTCTCTGGAGGATACCAGAAAGAAAATCTTTTGCGTCGACTTGAAGGTGAAAATAAGTTGGTTTATCACGCCGATCGATGCATCATCGGCGTTGTGCAGATCATCGAGATGAACTGTAATGGGAGCCGAAGATGATATCGTTATTGCTTCGACAAAATGGCACAGCAAAAATTGGAGTCGCTGCTGAGCATCAGTGCAATTATTGTCTTCGTCAAGACTAACACAGGTGTTACGACCGAGAATATTGACCAAGCTGGGGATAATTTTGGTCAAATAGATAACATCACCACTTAATCTCGATCTCAACTCAGAAGCCAACGAAGCAGCACGTTTTTCACCGCCGACACCTATGAGCAACGTCTCACAATAATCGTTGAAAACTGAAGCTAATGCACTCAATGGCCGCGCCTGTTTCAATTGATCGAATTTTGCCGAGAGAAACAGCCCCCTACTTGCCGTAACATAATGCCCAAATCGTTGAGATAGATAGGATTTTCCCGACCCAGCTGGACCTGTAATAACTAAAAGCTCTTTCTCACCCAATGACAGCAGCGACCGCTGATGCGCAGTGGTGACGACAGATAATTCCCTCTCTCGGCCAAACAAGGAATCGCTGAAGTGAATCTCACTTGAAGAAATCTTATTGAGATCAATTCCTCGAAGGAAGATGGCCGGCTTATCCATCATCAGCTGCAAGTCGACGAGAATATCAGACATCGACCGGTAAGCTTCACTATCACTGAATTCAATGCTAATGCAGTCTATCATGTTGGCGACCAAATCACACAACGGTCCCGGAATATTCTTCATTTTGAGTTGCTCTGAAGATATGGCTGGGTGCCTACTCAGTACTGCTTTCTTTTGTGGCTCATGTAGACCTTCATCCAGATCATCGAAAATCTTCAATGCGTCAGCAAGATTCATCTCATCATTATTTAACTCCCCCATAGGAAGTGGATCAAAATTACCATCTAATTCAGAACAAACTTCATTACCATGAAGCAATGGTCGATCCCCTCCTGAAAAAACCTCGTAGAATACCAGTCCAAGTGAATGAATTCGTCTCAGCTTCTCCTGTGGAGTATTATCTCTATTGTGTGCACCTGCTTCCGTGGATAAAAGCTGCGCACATGTAACGGCGAGATTTGATGTATTGCCATCTCTGTCAACATCTCCCCCCCCCATGCACGTAATTTTCTGGACATATCTCATGGTCAATAATATCATTTAGAAGCCTTGAATCAGGGTTATTGTCTTCATTCTTTCCCAGTTGGCCAACTGGTGATGGCTTCTTTGCATCATCATCGTCGTCTAATTGGACGACAACTTTAGATGACCAATTTGAATCCGGCGTAGGCAAAATAACTTGCAAATTATTGGACGACTCCTCTTCGGCTTGGTAAATTTGCTCGGCTAACGACAAAGCAATTCGAAGAGCCGGGATGATGTAAGCGTCTGACGAAACAACTTCCAAGTCACAATCATTAGTGGCACAACCGAGAGCACGATGGATCCACTCTGAGAGAGGGACGAAGCTGCCGCCGCCGCCGCCGCCGCCGGACTTATTTCTTGACAGCATCATGGTGTTTCTACACCCTTACTACACTACTTTACACTTATTAGTAGTCAGAGCTTTAGCATGGTCATAGGCACCTGCGGGACCTGCGCCTGCATGCATGCGGCTGATCAGGCTCACGTGAAGAAGCCTGCGGTACTCACCGGTCACCGGTACTCAAAGATGAAGAGGGCGACACCTGGGCGACACTCATTAAGTACGGACTGGTTTCCGGACATCTGAATCTTTCCGAAAAATAACTGAATCTGTCCGGAAAAATGATTACAAAACAATGACACAAGAAATTATTGATGTGAAAAAGTATGATACTTATGCTGTATTCATACATTTCTCTAGCGACATCCATCATGCCGCCATCAAGCTGCTGCAAGAGATTATGGGATTATCAAGATACGCCAGAGGCCAAGGGATACGCTCTGCTTGCAATGGGTCGCGGCGTATCAGTCATGGCCAACGTCGTCTTCAATGCGGCACTTCTCGAATGGGCTCAAACGGCCGCAGGATGTTTGACCGGGGAGGAGAAAGAGGCGGCAGGCGAAGATTATGAATGCACCAATAAAATTTATGGGCAACATCCATTGGCCCTCATATCCAACATTGCTGTTGTAACCGGTCTGCTGAGCGCATTTTTTATGCCGTTCATTGGAGTTATTTTAGACTTTACATCCTACCGCCGATTCACTGGGATCTTATTCTCTGTTGTGTTTACGCTCATTCAAATAATTCAAATATCGATCGGTCCCAAGACGTGGTTTCCCATGGCAATTCTGCAGAGTATTGGTGGGTTTTGTTTCGCCGGAATGATCATGACATCACTAGCCTATCTGCCAGAGATTTGTGAGGCGGTTGGACAAGAAAAGCATTCCAAATATACGGCTAGATTTACAGCCAAACAATTCACTGTTCAGGCATTATTTTTGATGCTTGTTGGGGGGCTATCATACGCATTTGGCATTTCTAATAACAGCACGTACACGGCAAGGCTGGCTATGGGACTCAATGCCTTCTGTATTGCAATTTTGTTTGGAGGTGGGTGGCACAAGTATATGCCATCTCGACCGGCCTCTCGATCTTTACCGGAGGGGAAACAAAATTGTACTAGCGTTGTTATGTATGGACTCAAACAAAATTTTAGGACTGCCAAATCTATCTATCGTCAATACAAGAAGGGACTTAAGTGGTTTTTGTTGGCCGAGGTCTTTGCACAGTCAAGTGTAGGTGCACTAACAACATTATCAGTCGTCTATCTCCATGACGTAGTTGGATTGAATACTACGGACGTCAATTTCTTCTTCCTGGTTGTCCTCTTGGGTACAATACCAGGAGCAAGTCTTGCTCCAATTGTAACAAAACGCTCGAATCCGAACGTGGCGTGGCAGATTTCAATGGTTTGTCTATTCATAACGATTGTTACCGGGGCATTCACATTGGGCGATGCACCAAATAAGTATCTTTCCTTCATATGGGGCTATTTTGTTGGACTCAATCTGGGTTGGTAAGTGATGATAGAGCATTAGCTTATCGTCTTTGTTACGTTCATAATTAGCATTCATCTCAACACTCATTCTCTCCATGTGCTCTGCCCGATCCAGGTTCTATCCCACTGAAAATCTCTTCTTCTCTTGTGTACTCCCGAAAGGATCCGAAGCAGAAATTGCCGGCTTTCGAGTTATTAGCAGCATGATTCTCTCATGGCTGCCTCCTCTCCTCTTTAGTTTGATGGTATCTCATGGCATTGATCCAAAGGTAAGTGATCTATTAATTGCATCGTAATCCATCTTTATTCATATCAGTGGATCTAATAGTTATTATTAAGTGGGGGATGCTGGCCATGGCTGGTTTCGATATTTTTGCTGCCTTCCTGCTCGCAGTAGGCACTGGAAAATGGGAAGACATCTTATTGGAATCAGGAAGGAATGAAGTGCAAGGTGTTGATATTCAAGATGCGCAAGATGTCATTCAATAGGTGTATTTAGGCTATATGTAAAAAGAGATTTCTGCTATGTTACCCTATTTCTTTCGTTCAACTTTTGACATTGGGACCAAACTTGCCAATTCCTTCTGCAGCTCCAACACTCCACCCATTGGTATCTGCTCTGCACCACGAATATTATTGAATCCCAATCCAGGACGAGCACTAACAAGCATTACAGGTAGCGAGCTTGGCTCACGGGCCAATGCATCGGAAAGTTGTTGACGAACGACCACCACACGGCGTGCGAGATCGACTTGCTTTACTAGATCGCACTTTGTCAGTACAATTTGGATGGGCGGGAGTTCTCTCCGCTTCTTCTTTCTTCGTCTTCCACCCTCATTATTTTCTTCCTCGCTGCTGCTACTGTTTTGTTGTTTCAAGCCTTCCTGTAGTGTCTGTAGGAATTCAAAATCTGCCAACTTGAATCCATGCCGAGCATCCAATAAAAGTAAGATGCGCTTTAAAGTCTTGCGTTCTAGCAAGTAATGGTTCATAAGGTCGTTCCATTCTTTTGCCTTTTCTTCTTTTGCAAATGCAAATCCAAACCCTGGTAGATCGACCAATACCAAGCTGTATTTCAAGTGACGGTCATTCTCATTTACTCCGCTTATTGCTTCGCCTTCATCGGTGACAGTTACTTTCTCCTTCAACTGTTGCTCATTCTCGGAACTAGACGGTGTACCAACAGCAACATCAGCCGTCAACTGATAGAAATTCATCTTCTTCGTCTCCCCCGGCTTATCTGACACTACTGCCTTCGCCCCTTTCGGCAACTTTGCCCCCTCCGGAGTTCTTCCGCGCTGATACTTTCGTGGGGACAAATTAGCATCAATATTACCATATAATAACGCATTCAATAATGTAGATTTGCCCACATTGGATCGACCTGCGAGTGCTACCTCGGATAGACCTTTGCTTTCACGGGGCAGTTCATCGTTTAGTGATGCTGCTGAGCCAAGTATTTTGACTGGACGACGTTGACGAGTGTTCAAAGTTCCTTTTGTATATGTAGAAAAGGGTGGTGGAGGCAACCAATGTGCCCCCACCTTGCTGCTGTTGCTACTATCGTCGGATTTGTCTTGTTTGTTTCCATCACGAAGCTTGTTGGTTTTATTCTGCCACTTGCCAGTACGCTCATTTCTTGCATCAGTCTTTTTCATATTGCCGCGTTGACTACTATAAGAATTGTGGCGACTAGTCATTCTACTCTGTCTAAAATATTCCCGCTCCTCAATTTCATCCAGTGTGTGCGAACTACTTCCGGCGTGTCCACCTTTCGACGGCGGGCGCTTCTTTTTTCTCGATGGCTTGGGACGAATTCCAACTCCGATCCTCTCGATATGGGATAGTATCGACGGAATTATTGGTGTCGATTTAAAGTCCGACCGATTGCTGCTAATTGCTGCTGTTGTTGTGTCGCTTTGCACGTACCGATGTTGCTGAAAGTCGTGGTGATGGATAAGATGTTTCGAAGTGAGATGATGTGGTGCGCAGCTTACTGACGCCGCTGCTTGCCGACATGATGAGGCAGAAGAAATGGCACCACCGCCACTACGGGAGAGGCGGCAACAAAGAAGGAGCTGCTGTTGACTATGCCTGATCATGGTGCTGTGTTGTAGAAAGAGTGCCTATGATGGCAATCTCATGGTCATGGAGCTTAAGCTAGAGTTAGTGGTCGGTCGGTCGGTCGACCCGCCAACTTTTTGGCGCCAAGATCCGAACTCAACTACAATAGCAAGAACCAAGTTGAAGTTTCCGCTCCTGCTAAGCAGATACTACTGTCAATAGCTCTCTCTAGAGAGAGCAATACCAAGCTCAAACCATGGCGGTAGAACACTCAGGAACTGCATCCGTGTGCAACGGTGCCCGGAGCACAACCATCAAAAGTTTTGCGGTCACGTGTCCGCTCCCGCTCACCAAAGGCAACGCAAAGAATTTGAATCTTCCTACGCAGCTCACCCCTATCAATCGGCGTCGACGAGTTAGTGTTGAAGTTCATGAGGTAAGCAACAATTATATTTGTATATAAATATGATTGAATTGCTGCGTACAACCTTCTAACATTATTTGCATGACCAGATTGCCCTATTCGAAAGCGCAGTGCAGCCCACAGCTGATAATGCCACCGCCGACATCGACGACAAAACAGAAATCGTGTATGTTCGGATTATGGAGCGACACAGAATCAATCCCGCTGCAATGGTCAAAGAACGCATCCTCAGTCCTATGGCACAGCGATTACTGCCGGATGCAAACAAGAAGAATTCCAACCAGGAAAGCCCTATCAACTTTTTCACTGGAGCTAGGCGTCATGACAACGATGACATCATGGATGATGATGATGTCGACGATGCTGATTCAATCATGAAGTCATTCAGAGAATCAACTCCTGTTGATGATACAAAGGGGGAAGATGGATGGCTCCCCAAGTACAAAATACCACTCAGCTTGTTTCTAATTGTAGAATCCAACAAGAAGCGCAAGAATGCTGTTGTCGTATCTTTCAAGTTTAAGAATAGGTCTACACAACGGGAATTCATTTTTGATACACAAGACCAAGCAAACGAATTTCGTCACATTATTGACGTCAATCAAAACTTTGTAAAATCACGTGCCAAGGCACGGTTGGAGAGGGCACTAAATGGTATTCAACTACAAAAGGACGAGCAGCTTACATTCCTCGTTGATATCTGCAGCGGTTCTGATATACCGCAGGCTGATGTGGGCCGCCAATCCGATCCGTATGTCACTGTTACTTTCGAGGGGGTACAGATTCATCAAACTGCTTATCTGTCGAATAATCCCAATCCCATTTGGACATTGCGGAAGAAATCATTATTCATCTGGAAAGTGGATGCTCTTGAATTATTCAATTCCTCATCAGGGTTAGTATTTGAAGTCAAGGACTACGATGCGGTTGGGGAGGATGAGAGTTTGGGTGCTTTCAACGTAAGAGCCCACACGTTGTACAAATGGCCGGATGATCAGCGGAAGGTGTTTGCGTTGAAACCTCTGTCTGGGGAGACGGACTTCAAGCAGGGAAAGATCGCTATTCGGGTCCGTAGGGCAACCGAATACGACATGGAGTTCATGGAGACATTCAATAGTAAGCAAGCGAGTGTGCGTATCCATCCGAAGATGAAAGGTGCGGCAGTCATGAAGGAGGTCTTGACAAAAAGTAGCAGGAAAGAGAAGGACGGTACCAAGGCTTATCGTGTTAGACCTGAACCAGATCCTCAACGTAGGGAGGCGACAACGTGGCTTACGAAAGATCAACTCGAAGCCGAGTGCATGAAAGAGTCACGCGGGTGGGTTGACATTGGCAGTGGTAATCTTGGAAAAATTTACGTGGAGGTACTCAAATGTAACCAGCTCCGAAACATGGACAGTGGCAGCGCCTTGGGTATGAAGACAGATGCCTTTGCATCGTTGGTGTATGAAGACTGCTTTGTGGAAACTGATGTTATTAGCAATTGTCTCTCGCCACGTTGGATGCCGTGGAGTCGACGCGCATTTATCTTTAACATGATGCACACAAGCTCTCAACTCTTTGTCGCAGTGTTCGATAGTGACGATACTCCGTTGCCGTTCAATCACCATGATCTTTGCGGGAGAGTGTCGATTGATCTCAGTAACTTCATGCCTGACACAGTCTATACCTTAGACTTTGACCTGTTTCCATCTGCAAAGAATACACCCAGACATGCGAAATATGGCACAATCACAATCCGGTTGAGATTACAGTTGGCCGACGAGAGAACTCTCATGCTGTCGAATGTAAAGCCTCCCCAATCAGTCTATGTCAATGTGCAGACGAGGAAGGAATTTCATGTGTTGCGTCAGACTGTCGAAGGAAATCTGGATACCAAAGGATATTCGTTGTCTGCGATCAGTTCTTACTGTGATGAGCTCATGAGTTACCTTACAATCTACTATGGGCTGGAGGATGCGATTATTCGGCTATTTCTGTGGCGGGGAGGGAGTGAGTTGAACATCCCTGTACCCGATATTGCAACAAAGTCAGTCAAATGGACCAGCTGCAGATTTCCTCTGACATCATTGATTGCTTTTTTATCAGTCATCAACCTCATTGAGAACCCGGACTTGATCCCCAGTTTCTTCTTTGCGTCTACTGGATGGTAAGTATATTGCAGATGTTCCCTCTTGTAGTTTGATACCTGATATCTCACCGGCATTCACATTTGATTTCCGTCTGTGAACCAAATTCTAGGTTGCTGGTTCTTACAGCTGGGTGGCGGTGTGAGAATCCTAATCCTTGGACCCACTGCAAAGATTTCCAATTCTTCATATTTGCGTTGGTTTTTGGGAGGGGACCAGGTCAGCAGACGATCAATCCAAAAAAGTTGGCCGAAGTCAAGGCAATCGCTAATGATAATGATTCTGATCACTGGCAGGCACGCGTAATTAGGGCCGAAGAGAAGGCAAAGCAATTGGCTGAAGAGTACAAAAACCAATCCTTCATATTTGCGTTGGTTTCTGGGAGGGGACCAGGTCAGCAGACGATCAATCCAAAAAAGTTGGCCGAAGTCAAG